>LDKF01000151.1:0-30352 GCA_001026735.1 Rotylenchulus reniformis | reverse complement strand
TGCTGGGTCGTTTTAAAAAAAGTATCATAATGGGCGTTTTAAAAAAATGGAACAAAACTCAATATGTCCTTTAAAAACTTTTTTGTTAGACCTGTTAGACCTAAAGTATAAAAGGTAAAGTTGTGCAGAATTTTATGCTCTATCTACTGTTATAAAAATTTTTTCGAATTTCGAACAAAAATATCGAAAAAAGTCAAAAATATCGAAAAATACGCTTTTTTCGACTTTTTTCGACATTTTAGTTCGAATTTCGAAAAAATAAAAATACCAGCAGATAGAGCATAAAATTCTGCACAACTTTACCTTTTATACATTTGGTCTAACAGGTCTAACAAAAAAGTTTTTAGATGACATATTGTGTTTTGATCCTTTTTTTTAAAACGCCCATTATGATACTTTTTTTAAAACGACATAGCACCGTCTATTCGAGGGGGCGCTTCTAATATAGGAGATTCAACCCGAATTGTTCAATAATCTAAAAAAGTTAAAATTTTAATCAAATTTTTGAAAATAAAAAATAGTAGAGAGAAAGAAAGAAAGGACCCACGTTTCTTTGTCACCAGCTGTTTGTCAAGACGAATTGGACTTGGCAGACGGATGTTGATCACCGGTGGGAACCCTTGGTCATAAGGCCAGTTCATGATCGCCTTAATTTTTTGTCAAAATTATGCCAAAAAAATCATCAATTTCTCAAATTTATGATCCAAACAGTTGAAAATAATTTTTAGATTAAATTTTAAAAAATCAAAAAATTGGTGCTCAAAACCTATATCTCTGCTTAAATGTTACCTAAGAAACGAATTTAATTAATATCATAAGAAAGCATAGAGAAAATTATTTACAAAGAAGTCTAAGCCCATCCGAATTGGGCCATTTCAAAAAAAGTTATGGCCAATATGCTGGAACTCGGTCAATACGATGTGATTATCATGGCCATAACTTTTTTCGGAATGGGCCAATTCGGATGGACTTGTGCTCATTTGGCAGTTAATTTTCTGCAAACAGGGATAGGCCAAATTTTTCGCGATTTTTTTGTTTCGTATCCGCGTTGTTCGAGAAAATGTTTTGTTTGTTTCGTTCCATGTTTCGAGTAATTCATGAGGTTTGCCCATTTACAAAACCGTTTCGCTCTATGGATGGACATTAAAAAAACGAGACAGATCATTTCCCCGCCGGTCGTTTCCCCGCCGCAGGTGAAAAATGGTTATAATTTTTTTCAGGCATAACCTAGCGAAACGAATTTGGTGTCAAAATGCAGATCTAAGTATGGACTATAAACTTTAGTAAGAATCATCCGGTTTGGCCAAGCTGGAAAAAAGTTATGGCTAAGTTAAGCCAGAAAATCGTGATTTTGGCCAAAATCCGGCCATAACTTTTTCCTACTTGGCCAAACCGGAGATTCTTTTTATAAATTTATAGCTCACATTTAGATCTACATTTTGACACCAAATTCATTTCGCTAGATTATACTTCCATTTTCACCAGCGGCGGGAAAACGACCGGCGGGGAAATGATTTGTCTCTGTCTCAAAAAATAGCTTTTTGAATTTCTAGATTCTGAGCAAAAAAAGGGCTTTTTGACTCTTGCTACATGCAAAATTAAGCTTTTTCTTCCCATGATATCAAAAGCAGTTTACCTCCACAGCTTTGTCCACAAAGTTGTCCTCCATCTCAAATTTTTGGTGCAAAATTTGCACTTTTGCGCACTTCAAATACACCGCCCGGGTCAAGATGTAGCCAAATTGGACTGGGCCATTATTTTCGGATTCCAACTTTCCCGGGCAATCTTCGGCTGCGGAAGGAGGAGGAGGAGGATTATGGTATCTGCCACTTTTTTCCGGCTCCGACCGCATCCGCTTTTTGGACATTCGATTTTCAGAGTCCTTGAATGATGAATATGGCATTTCGTATTTGCAAAAAATTTTCATGATCAAGAAAAATTTCTAACAATATTCCATGTGAGTTCACAGGTGCAGAGATTTGAGTCAAAAATTTTTAGAAAATACGTACAGTGTCACGCACCAGTAGTCATGGGGACACGTATAACATAGTCACGTAAAAAACACGTGAAAATAAAAACGTGACTCGTACTCAAAAAACACTAGAACGAATCACGTAAAACTTCATGAAGTTCGTACATTTATATACTAAAGGCACGGGTTTGAACTCTAGAATGGATAGTAGCGGGAATTATTGCTTAAAATAGTATCAGGGTGAGCCGAAACTGCAAAATTTTGGCCACCGGTCATGTAATTTTTTAGAGACTTATGTTAGCTAGGTCAAAAGTACAATATACAAAATTTTTTCCAAATTGGAACCTAAATGAAAAAACGCACTTTTCCCCAACAATTCCAAATTTAACTCGAAGATCTAAAAAATTCTTTTAACAATTTTATAAAAAAGATTAAAAAAATTCCCAAAAAGGGCACCATGAATTTCAGCTGCTGCTGCTGGTGAACAGCCTCCTTGGATCCTGCAGAACTTGCCGTCTCCCGGGAGCCCGACTTTTTGTTGTGGTGTGACCAATGGTGGATCAACTGTCCAAACACGTGCCAATGCTTGTTGTGACCACTGCCGCCACCACCCGCACTTTCGACTCGCATCCGTTTCGCGCCTGCAGGTGGCAGTTCGGCAGACGCTGCAGAACTGCTACTGTTCTTGTCCTTATGCTTGCCGTCCACTTGCATATGGTGATGATGATGGTGGTCAATGTTCGTGGAGCTCGGATTTTTGGGCACCTGAACATATAGGGAAGTTTCACAAAAAAATTTTTAGAGGGACATCTTAAAAGAAAAACATTGTAGGAAGTCAAATGAGATGGCCAAAAAATATATTGGAGCATTTTTGTGAAAAATTAATATCTATAAAGATTGATTAATTGATTCAATTTTCCGGGAAATTTTTGGAAATTTGTCGGAAAACCCTTTAAAAATGAAATTAAAGCCAAAAAGCGCGGGCAATAAACAGAATATCAAATGATAAAAAGTTGGGTACCTAATAATGCAATTTGTAGCCCCCTTTTTTGCAAAAAATTGATGATTATAAAATCGCCTCTAAACGACATCCCAGGGGGGGGGTAGTTTTTGACGCTGAATTGTCAAATTCAACAAATTGTTGTAAAAATTTAAAAAACATAAAAATTTTGAATCCCGAACCGGCATTCCATGCATGAAGATCGAAATTTGGAACTATGAACTCTATTAAATTTTTTTAAAAATTAAATTCTCCCTACCGCAAACATTTCGGAGCGGTCGTCAGTCTTAGTCCTCTTCTTGGTCTTCAAGAAGTTTCGGATTCCGCGCATGGATTTCGATCTGGAGCTGAAGCTAATCTCGGTACTTACATCCACCTCATCCCGGCCCTCCTCCGCCTCCTCCAGTGGTTTGGAGTCAAAGTAGTCGGCGCGGAAAATGGCAAATTCTGAATTAAAAATTGCAGGTATGATGGTATGATGCTGCGGAACAGGAAGACTAGTGGCGAGGTAACTAACTAGTTGTGGTCGACTAATGGCGAGGGTGTCTATTAATGGCAGGCTGATTGTTATTTTTTTCCTTCGCCACTAGTCGGCCGCTACTACATAGTTGGGATATTTTGGAATGCTGTCTGAAAAGACAAAAAAAAAACGGTGCTAGGTCGTTATCGCTAAAAACCACCACATGCTGTAGTCTGGCCTAAAAGTTTTTTTGTTAGACTTGTTAGACAAAAAGTATAAAAGGCAAAATTGTTCAGAATTTTATGCTGATTCGAATGGTATAAAAAATTTTCCGAAATTCGGCCAAAAAGTTCGAAATTTTCTTGAAATACAGAAAAATACGGGTTTAAGGGATATTTCGAAATTTTTGGCTGAATTTCGGAAATTTTTTATACCATTCGAATCAGCATAATATTCTGATTGTGAACAATGTTGCCTTTTATACTTTCTGTTTAACAAGTCTAACCAAAAAGTTTTAGGCCAGACTACAGCATGTGGCGGTTTTTTTAACGGCTCAGCATCAAAAAACGTTAAAATTGGGGGAAAACATGAACATGAGGGAAACATGGTGCGACATTTGGGGACAATTTGTTTATATGTATCTCGGGCTCAAAAGCAACTTAGAAAAACAACTTTGATATCAAAAAATAGAGCAAAAAATTAGCTATTAAGCCCATTCGAAATGGCCCACTGCAGAAAAAGTTATGACCAATCAATTTGCCCAATAATTGTATTTTGGCCATAACTTTTTTTTGCAGTTGGCCAATTCGAATGGATGTAGGTTTATTTTTGTAGCTAATTTTTTGCTCAATTTTTTGATATCAAAATTGTTTTCTAACAAGTAAATTACGTTTAAGCAAAGATATAACAAATGGTCCCCAAATGTCGTGACTTCAATGTGGGGTAAAAATTTGGCGAAATTCGAGATGAAACCCACCACTGAATTTGCCGGACGTTTTGGCGCAATTTGGCAGGAGCAAAATGTAGTTTTTGTGTTTTGGGCCCTGGAAACTGAGTTCGATGGGCCGACTGTCGGCGCAGTCGTCGAACTGGATGCCTGCCCGGCTCATCATCTGGTACAGAAACAGCATGCTCAGGGAGCCCACTGAATGGCGCGGAAAAATTTTTGTTGGGATTTTTTATGAATAAATCACTAATAAGATCAATAGTGTAAATGAACCCCCTAGAGATTTTGAGAAAGAAAACATGCACTGACAAGGGAGGTTCCCGAGGTGTTACGCTCCGATTGCATCGGGACCCATTCCAATTTATAGGCAATCGGCGCTAACCGCGGCAGTATCATATTTATTTGTGCTACCAATAATTGCGAATTTTTCTATTAATTTTCTATATGATTTTTTTTGGCGTGCATTAAGCACGCCAAAAGCGTGCATTGCACCGAATACCACGCTTAAAGCACGCCAAAAAATCATATATAAAAATTAATATAAAAATTCAAACCGCTTTGTAGCACAAATAAATATGATAATGTCATGGTTAGCGCGGATGCTCTACAAATTGGAACGGGTCCCGATGCAATCGGAGCGTAACACCTCGGGAACCTCCCTTGTGAGAGAAGGAAAAAAGAAAACAAGAAAACGCGTTTTAAGGGGTGTTTACAGTGCTGCGTTTTTTTGCTGCGTTCTGCGGCAAACGATAAATTAAAAAAAATCCCAAGCCCATAAAATTAAAAATATTGAACATATGAGAATTTTAATGAAAATTAAGGCCTGTGAAAATCTTATCGAAAAATCCAGAACTTTTGATAACTTGAGTTCTGCTGTTAAATTTTTTATTTTTAATAATAAAAATTGAGGCCTGTGAAAATTTTACGGAAAATTAGAGACTATATAAATCAGATTTTTTGAAAAAGGACGCTGAAAATTTTGTTTGGGTTTTTTGAGAATAATAATTATTCGAAAAGTTGAAATTTTTTAAAGAATTTTTTAAAATGCATATCATTTTTGCCCTTTCATTTTTACTGCCCATCACTGCCTAAATGATCACTGCCCAAATGATCGGCTCCCTTTCAAATTTTTCTAGTTAATGGATACGAAATGTTTAATTATTATGTTTTTTTGACTTTTTGAATTTTTCTTTAAAAAAATTTACATTTTTAAGCCATTTTTTGAAAATCCCGAAAAAAATCACGGGATTTCGGTATAATCCCGATCCCGAAATTTACAATCGGGATATCCCGAAATTTACAATCGGGATATCCCGATCCCGATCCCTAACCCGAATTTTGAAAATCGGGATCCGGGATCGGGATCGACTCCGGCAAATCCCGATCCCGAAAATCGGCCGGGATCCCGATTCCGACCTACTCTATAATAAAAACACATGAAAAATACTGCACGTGAGTAAGCACGTGTTGTCAAAAAACAAGTATAACTCATGCCGTACTTCATGAAGTTCGTACACTTACTACAGGAAATTTTGTGAAATATAACGTAGTCACTTTCAGAAAGTACGGTACGTGATTTAGCGCGTGTCGTTACTCCATGAATTCGTGTAAACCAAACAATCATTTCAATAAATGGCAATTAAATCCAGGCTCATTCAGGTTTCGAGCCATATTTTTTTCTGGATAAAGAATCCATAGAAAAATTGGCACTTTTACGTTGTATCCCATTTTTGACCCCCAAAATCTTTGAAATTTTTTATTTTTTAGTGAAAATTACTTCCTCAGGGTAATTTTGATGCTGATTCCGATTCTGGTGTCTATTTTGACGCAATGTGTCTTCTAACGCTACTTTTTGACGTTAAGGGTTAAGGTCAAAAATTTATTTCCCGTAAATTCATCTAAAAAGGACATTTAGGGTACTTTTTGACGCTGATTCTGATTTTTGACGTAATGCAACATTCATTTCTCATTTTGACGTAATGCCACATCTGACGCTTTTTTAAGCTAAAAAGTCACCCCAGGAAAATCAATTTTTGATGAAGTTAGTGGAAATAAATTTTTGATGTTAGCGTCAAAAAGTTGCGTCAGATGACGCATTGCTTCAAAATGTACGTCAGAATTAGATTTAGAATCAAAAGCTACCCCTAAAAAATAAAAAAATTTCCAAAAATTTTTGGGGTCTAAAATGGGATAACATACAAAGTAAAAAAAATACCGAAAAATGACAGAAAGGCTCTTCCTAAAGTATCGATATACCTATAAATGAAAAATCTGATTTTTTACCCTTTGACCATTTGATATTGTGTCGATAGTGATGTAATTAAGAAAAAAATTTTTTTTTGAATATTTTTAATAGTACTTATTGTTAGTAAATATATAGACTGTTTTATTAGCTTTTTGTAGTTTTTTACACAGGTAATTTTTGAAAAAATACACTTACATTTCTTCAAAATGGGCTGCTTTTCTGCATGGATCGCATTTTCGAAGCGAATGTTGATCAATGGCGGCACCGAAGCTTCGGATTCTGCGCGCATTATGGCCTTAATCAAAGAAATACGGGTTAAAACAGCACGCATCGTACTGTACATATCTTAAAAAACAGTACCGAAGTACGTGTTTTCTACGTAAACGGCAAAAAATACGGAAAAATATGGGGTAGAGGTCAAAAATACGGCCAAATTGTCACTCTGATCTTATTGACCACCGCCGTATTACCGTAGGATTGCCCCCTATAAAAAACACGGTTTTTCAACCGAATTCTAAGCACCAGAAGAGGTGTTTTTGGTGTCATTCAACCCAGTAATTTTTCCTGCCTCTAGGAGTTTAAGAGAAAAATGTTTTTTTTTTGAAAAAATCGACCAAATATTTATTGAAGATTTATCCAAATTTTTTAGTTACAACACTTAATTCACCTCCTCACCTTTACAACTTGGTCCACAAAATTGTCCTCCACTTGGATTTTGTTGCGACGCATCAGCATGGTTTGACAATTATCACGCACCGCCAAATTCAACAGTTTTGCGAATAGGGATGTGGCCTCAAAAAATGGTTCCAATATTACTGTATCATGCCATTTATTTATTTGGTAAAAACAAAAAGACATAATAATTGTCGGAATCTGGCCCTCAAAAATTCACTTCTATAATTATTTATAGTTCCGGTGCTAGGACATTAAATTAAAAAAACCACGACATGTGCCAAACTGGCCGAAAACACTTTTTTAGGATTTACTAGATCGAAAGTATAAAAAGCCATTGTGCAGAATTTATGCTCTATCTTCTCGTGTTTTTAATTCTTCGAAATTCGTTGAAATTTTTGATATTTTCAAATAAATATTTTTTTCGCGAAAATTTCAAACTTTTTGGCCGTATTTTGAAAAATAAAAAACACCAGAAGATAGAGCACGAAATTCTGCACAATTACTTTTTATCCTGCAAGGTCTAAAAAAGTTTTTGGTCAGCCAAATTGGCCACTTATTTAAGGCGACTTTAAAAAAAACCTGAATTTTTTCTCTGACTCATCCTTACTTGTATATGATGTTTGAGTTTTTGATACAATCGCCTCGACATCAAATTTAAAAACATTTAATGCCAAATACGAAAAATTTTTGTTGGTTATCTTTAGGGTTGCTCGGATCGGTTAACCTAAGCGAAACCGGTTTTTTTGGCCAAAAACCCGATAAACCGAAAAGCGGAGTCCAGCAAAAATCGAAATCGAAAACCGAGATGCCTAAAAAACCGGTCAAACAGAAAATCGGAGGTTAAAAATTAATTAAAACGGTCTAGATCAACCTTAATACCTTATCAGAAGTTTCCGGCACCGGTTCTTCTGCCAACAACAACGGGTCCGGACAATCGGGTTTGTTGTACCCGCTCCTGCTGGATGCCGACTTTGTCAGTGATGGACATGTGCCGGAAATTTCGGTGGAAACTGGCACGATGGAGGAGCTCCGAGAGGCATCGCCAGATTCGATCTCGATGGAAATGGTTTCTGGGGAAAATTTCGCATTATGAGAATTGCAGAAATTTAAAACTTTTTAAAAGCTAATTAAAATCCTTAAAAAAAATTTTTTTGAAGACTTATTATAGGACAGAACTATAGGGAAAAATTTTTTCTGGAGAAAATTATTTGCATTATGAGAATTGCAGTTTTAAAACTTTTTAAAAGCTAATTAAAATCCTCAAATTTTTTTTGTAGACCTATTAGGATAGAAGTATAAAAGGTGTTTTATTTTTGATTTTTTTTCATCAGAAAGTTGGGTTTTTTGGAAAATATCTAATAAAAGGTTTTCCAAAATTTCGAAAATCCTACAAACTTTTACCTTTTATTCTTTTGATCTAACAAGTCTAAAAAGTTTCTAAAGGAATTGGTCTTAATTCTACACAGAGAAAATTTTAAATATAAAAAGTGCCAAAGGCTTGGCCGAAAATTTTTTTAAAGACATGCTAGACCGAAAGTAAAAAGCCATTGTGCAGAATAAGTTCTATCTTTTTAGGGGACATTTCGAACTTTAAAATTCTGCATATATTTGCTTTTTTTATATTTCGGTTTAGCAAGTATTTTAAAAAAGTTTTCGGCCAAGCCTTTGCATTTGGCACTTTTTTCTAAAGCCCCATCACCAAAATTTTCAACCCATAAATTTTCCGAAATTTTACCTTTGCTGATTTGCATGGATTCATGCGTCTGTTGGGTGTTCTGTCTGGATGCTCTGGACTCCATCCAGTCTTCCACATTAATATCTTCGGCAATTAGCGCGATTCTCTCCATTTCCAAGTTTTTTTTGATGGTGTTGTACTTTTGCTTGAGTTCCGGCCATTTTTGATTCCATTTTCGCGACAGCTGAAAATATTGGTGTTTAATCGCTATGTCATAAAGCATAGATTAGGTTTATTTAGTACAACTCATGTTTTTGAGGGAAATTTCAAATATATTCTGGGAAATTCGAAACAAATAAGAAGACCTCAAGGAAGAGCATAAAATTAAGAGTTGTGGTCAGTTCGCCGTGGACTTATTCGCCGCAAGCAGCATTAAACTGGCCATAACTTTTCAGAAACTAATTAGGGAACTATCCTTAGCAAGAATAGATAGCTCTGAATGTCTGCTACAAATCGCAAAAGAGACCATCCAAAATGGCCAAGAGTTATGGCCAAATCTTTGGCTACACATCGTGATTTCGCCATCTAAGGCTAAAGCTCTGGCCATAACTTTTTTATCATTTGGCCAATTCGTATGGTCTCTTTTGCATTTTGGTAGCAGACATTCAGGGCTACCTATTCATATCAAGAAAACAGTTCTCTAATTAGTTTCCGAAAAAAGTTATGACCAGTTTAGTGCCAATCGCGACGAATTGGCCCGCGGCGATTGTTCCATTCCCTGTGGATTGAAAATTAGGCTTAGACATCATTTTATGAGGGTGGAACTTAATAAAAAAATAAAATTTTTCCATTTGAAAAGTTGGTTTTGCAAAAAAAACTAACACTGAGTTCCAGCCGGAGGTCGTGCACTTTTTGCATCACTTTCATGACCAGCGCGCCGAACACAAGGCCCGGGTTCTCCACCACCGTCCAGATGCAGGTGTTCAGGAACTCCACGGTGCCCGACTTGGACAGTTTGCGTTGCTCTTCAGAGGTGCCGGTGATGGAGTGAGAGCCAAGGTCCAGGAACAGTCGGATCACCCCGTTTTCTCCGATCATGAACAGCAACATCTTTTCCTGCGGGGTACCCTCGTAGTCCCGGCGAGCCTTCTGTGACCCCTCGTCAAGTCTGATTGAGAGTGGGGAGAGTAAACATAATTAATAATTACACCGTAGAAATGGTGGAAAACCCTATTTTTTAAATTATTTGGATGAATTTCGATAAAAATAAAAATAACGGGGAGCTTGTGCACAACTTTGCTTTTTATACTTTTGGCCTAGCAAATATTAAAAAAAAGTTTTGGCCAAATTGGCCACATTTGGGGGTTAATTGGAAAACGAAATTTTTAAAAAATCAGAATTTATTTTCATTATATGTAATTTAATTGGAAATTAAGAATCTAGAAATTAAGCAAACTTTAATTTTAAAAAATCAGAAGGACTGCCTAGGCTAATTTAAAGAATTAGAAATTAACAAAATTTATTTAAAAAAATCAGAAATTACCAAAAGTTTATTTTAATAATTAGAAATTCCGCCTAGTCCAATTTAAAAAATCAGAAATTCCGCCTAATCAAATTCAAAAAACAGAAATTAAAGAAAGTTTATTTTAAAAAATCAGAAATTCCACCTAGTCCAATTTAAAAAAATCAGAAATTCCGCCTAGTCTAATTCAAAAAATCAGAATTCCGCCTAGTCTAATTTATAAAATCAGAAATTACGCCTAGTCCAATTAAAAAAATCAGAAATTACACAAAGAATTCAAAAAATCAGAAATTACAGAAAGTTTATTTTAAAAAATCAAAAATTCGGCCTAGTCCAATTTAAAAAATCAGAAATTCCGCCTAGTCTAATTCAAAAAATCAGAATTCCGCCTAGTCTAATTTATAAAATCAGAAATTACGCCTAGTCCAATTAAAAAAATCAGAAATTACAGAAAGAATTCAAAAAATCAGAAATTACAGAAAGTTTATTTTAAAAAATCAAAAATTCGGCCTAGTCCAATTTAAAAAATCAGAAATTCCGCCTAGTCTAATTCAAAAAATCAGAAATTCCGCCTAGTCTAATTCAAAAAATCAGAATTCCGCCTAGTCCAATTTAAAAAATCAGAAATCCGCCTAGTCCAATTTAAAAAATCAGAAATTTCAGAAAGTTTATTTTAAAAAATCAGAAATTCCGCCTAGTCTAATTCAAAAAATCAGAAATCCGCCTAGTCCAATTTAAAAAATCAGAAATTTCAGAAAGTTTATTTTAAAAAATCAAAAATTCCGCCTAGTCCAATTTAAAAAATCAGAAATCCTCCTAGTCCAATTTAAAAAATCAGAAATTACAGAAGTTTATTTTAAAAAATCAGAAATTCGGCCTAGTCCAATTTAAAAAATCAGAAATTCCGCCTAGTCTAATTCAAAAAATCAGAATTCCGCCTAGTCCAATTTAAAAAATCAGAAATTACAGAAAGTTTATTTTAAAAAATCAGAAATTCCGCCTAGTCCATTTTAAAAAATCAGAAATCCGCCTAGTTCAATTTAAAAAATCAGAAATTGCAGAAAGTTTATTTTAAAAAATCAAAAATTCCGCCTAGTCCAATTTAAAAAATCAGAAATCCTCCTAGTCCAATTTAAAAAATCAGAAATTACAGAAAGTTTATTTTAAAAAATCGGAAATTCCGCCTAGTCCATTTTATAATATCTTCAAAGCAAAAATACTGCATGGTCTAATTTAAAGAATCAGAAATTAATCATAATCACAAAGTTTTCTTTTAAAAAATCAGAAATTCTGCCTAGTGTAATTTAAAAAATCAGAAATTCCGCCTAGTATAATTGAAAATTAAAATGATTCCGCCTACTTTAATTTTAAAAATCTTTTTAAATATTATTAAGATTTATTTGTAGGTAAAATTTCAAGAAAAAAACCTATTTTTGACAGTCATATTTTTTTACAACTAGGTACCTGTCAACGATATATTTTGTCAGCCCAAAAGCCTTCATCATTGCCAGAGTCAAGTAGATGGGTCCGTCCAATTTTGTTATAGCAAAAATTATCTACAAAATGGTGATGTTAGTAAAAAATAAAAAATAAAATAAACTTGCTACATTAAGAACGTTGTTGATGTGCTTGGGGCTGATCAGCCACATTGCCGCGTGTTTGAACTATTGAAGAAAAACTTATTATTAATCAGGGTTGCCGATTCCAAACCACTAAAATGTGGCTTTTGCTTGACAATTTTTGTGAAAAAAGTGTCAAAAAGTGGCATTTTTATATCTTGAATAAAACCATTCAAAAAAGTTCATCCATATACTATCACTACTTTTCACTTTGTCCAGCAATTTTATAACATTTTTTGTCACCTTGTGATTTTTTTCACCTTGTGAACCCTGTTATTAATATTTTATTGGTTCGACCCCTCCCTCCCCCGACTTGTGCTTACCTTCTCACACACATCTTTGAACCGGATCTGTTTAATGCGTTTCCATCGAAGTTTCCATTCTGCCACTCTCTGACGCTTCCAACGACGCAAATGGTCGAACACAATGTCCACCTATGGCATTTTCCGATGAAAATTCGAATTTTTGGCAACCAATTGTGCCGGATTTTTTAAAAATAGAAATTACTAAATGATGTATGGGTTTGCCCTTGTTCATGGCCAGCGAGGCGTTGATCTGCTGGAAAAAGTTCAGCGAATTCTCTAAAGGAACATGAAGTCGTCGCACTGGTAACTTAAAAATTCAGATTTTTAATTCAATATATATGAAGTAAAGTTCAAAATTTTGAGAAAATACGTACCAGTACGTATCATATTCGAGTATTACCCCGTATAATTAAAAATAATTGAAAAAACTGGTACATGAATTAGGACGTGTTTTCAAAAAAAAACCCCGGTAAAACGAATTATGTATTTCATGAAGTTCGTGCAGGTACTACGGCACGGGTTTGAATTCTAATATGAACCATTAATTTAGGGTTTGTATTGATGTTATTGAGGAATTTTCATTGAGGAATTCCCATGTACCACACTACCAAATTTTTTTATGGGTTTAATTGTTAGTACAATAAGTATCTTATTAGATTTGTTTTTACATCTTTTTCACGTTTAGCCTTCAGCCTCTGCTCAAATTCCGTCAAATGCTCAAGCGATAAATGATCATTCAGTGCTTCTTCGCTCGCCTTGCCCAGCTCAATGCTCCAATCGCATTTTGCCGATTTTCCATCCTCATTAGTTAGCATCAATTTGCATTTCACATGTTCCTTGTCCTTGTCAAAATAGTACAGAAAGTCGGCCCTCTTGATGATGTCCTAAAGGATGAGAAAAAATTCCGATGAAATGCCAATAATTACAGCAGCAGAATTTCAAATATGATTTTTTAATTTCCTGATAATGCTATTAAATAATAGGAATCTCTTATTTTATGATTTTTCCATACTAACAATAAGTATGCGGTCTCTTTTTTTGAACTTTATGAACAAAACTTTATTATGATCTTTACATCAACCGTTAGAGTTATCAAATATCTACCATTCAAGTTCAAGATTTTTAAAATTGATCAAGTTGATGGAAGAAATATGGCCAATATTCGCCAATTTCCCGCAAGTGCGACTAGTTTGGCCATATCTTTCTAACGATTTGGCCAATTTTGAGAAAATTGCCGGGTCCACAAGAAGTTGCGCCACGTCCGATAATACCTCTTTCTGCAATTTTGCAGCAAGTTGCTCCTCATACTTGATGGGATGCACCTCCTCCAGATGTTGTTGCATTTTCTCTTCAATTTTCTCCTTGTCCACATCAAAATATTTGTCGATGCTCCACTTGCAATGGTGGCTGATCCCGTCAACCCAAATCTTCTGTTTGCACCGAATATGGTCATAGCCCCCACGCTGGTATTTGTGATAGTAGTACCACACACTGGCCAGATTTATGGAGTCCATCACTTCCTAAATTTGTGTGCCTTTATTAAAATTATAATTTCATGGTTAGTATTAGGGTTGATCCAGACCGGGTTTAAACTGGTCACCCCGGTTTTCGGTTTTACCGGTTTTCGGTACCCCGGTTTTCGGTTTTTGGCCCAAAAAACCCGGTTCGGTTAACCGATCCGGATCAACCCTAGTTAATATTATCCTAGAGCGGCCATTACAAATTTTTGCTCCTTATTAGTCTTTATTATAATTTCATGGTTAGTATTATCCTAGAGCGGCATTATAATTTTTTTACAAAAATAATGCTCCTTACTGCCAGTGCGGTAATCCTATGCGCTTATTACTTAATAGTTTTGGAACTTACTATACTCGAAGAATAAATTTAATACTGTAAACAAAAAAAATTCGGAATTTCAATCACAGATTTCTTACAATTATAAAGGAAATAAAGGAGATCGTTGAACTTTAAGTATATGCCCAAAAAAATCCGAATCTGTTAAAAAAACCGCCAAATGCTGTAGGCTGGTTGAAAACTTTTTTTAAGTGCTAATAAGCCGAAAGTATAAAAAGCAAAATTGTGCAGAATTTTATGCTCATTTCGAATTTAGTTTTAAAAAAAAAGTTCGAAATATCACTTAAAACCCCTATTTTCGGTATATCGTGATATTTCGAACGCTTTGTCCGAATTTCGAAAAAATAAAAATACAAGAAGATAGAGCATAAAATTCTACACAATTTTGCCTTCGGTCTAGAAGTCTTAAAAAGAGTTTTGTGCCAGGCTACAACATAAACGTTTTTTGAAACTTATCTGTTGGATTTTATGTGATGAAAGTTATATTTTGGACTTTAATTACTTTTTTTATTATTTCTTTTTTAATATTTTTAATATTTTTTATATTATATAAAATGTATTTTTGAATTTTTGAGCTTTTTGGTAATGAACTATGGTCACATAATAAAAGGATGAAATTCCTTATACATAAAGCGCTATAATATTGATAACAAAATAAAATAATTTATTATAATTATATTGGCCATAACAAATAAAAAAAGCCTACAGTAACTATGGATTCACAGTAACTACCTGCGGATCCACTTGTTCACCCTGACGAACGAATACGGGCGCTAGTCCATTGGGCCCGAACATCCACATTACCAACTTCTGGTTGGCTCCCTTCTCCAGCAAGTTTACACCCTGTTGACAAGTATGTATATGGTAAGTAAGGAAAATTTTTTATTTTTACATGTTATTTCAGAGGTGTTGTCTCAAAATTAATCCCTCTCCAATTTAACGGGAATTTTTATCCTATAAAAAATGGACCAAAACCATTTTGGCACAATTTTTTGGCATTCTTATTGCATCTTCGCTAATGGAATGAGCATATTTTTCAAACTGGACTAATTTTTGAAAATTTTAAATTTAATGCCTCCAAATCGATAATCATCATTAAATAAAAATTGTAGAAAATTAAGAAAGTTTTGGCCCTAATTTTTCCCAATTTTGGGGAGATTTTTTTGAAACTTTATTTTATGTTTTGAAAATGCGTTAAATATGCAAATAACCACTTTAAATAGTAGAAATTGCTTTTTAAGAGCAATTAGGTAAAATTTGTATTTTACGTCATATTTTGAGAAAGATTTACGCATTTTTAGAAATTTTGAGCATATTTTGCGCATATTTTGGCCCTTTTTCGCGTATATTTTGGAAATTTTTGTGCAAATTTTTCTACTTATAATTAATTATAATTACCATTTTGGTGGACATTCTGGTAAACACCTCGTCCATGCCCAAGGCACTTTAAAGGGGTTAAAAGTTCAACTAATAAAGGGTTGAACTAGTCCTTACTTATTTGGTTAGTAAAAAGTAAGAGTATCATTTCTTTACCTGAATATTTCCAGAGGGATTTTCACCGCGGCACTCACATTGGTAAAGTATAAAATGAGCTGGATCATTTGCACCACATGCTCCGGGTTTATCAGCCATAGTGCTACGTCCTAAATTTTATTTTTTATATTTTATGGAATTTAAAACTTTAGTAAATTTTTAAGGATTTTTAATAAGCTTTAAAAATAAACAAAAAATAAATTAATTTAGCCATCAATGGATTGTTCAAATGTATGCTTGGTCATTTGTATTTTAGTTGAGAACAAATGATCAAAGTTCGAAAATCAAATATAGAGTTTCCGAAAATTTTAGTTTAAATTTATTTTTATTTATTTTTTGCTTTTAGGTCTTTTTTAAAAGTTAAGCTAGAAACTATTAAACTATACTCACTTCCACGAAATTATTTTTTCACGTCATAATAAAAAACAAACAAACATTTATTCACGTTTTTACAAAAATAATTTTTTTTATCCAAATTGCTCCAGAAAAAAACCTTTTATTCGCGTTATATTAGCGTTGCTATAAAAAATTGATACAGAAATACACGTTGCTCCAGTAAATAAAACCTTTATTCACGACAATATAGAAACTAGTTTGCTAGAGAAAATAAGTTATATTCACGTTGCTATAGTAAAAAATAAAATTGCTACAGAAAATAACGTTGCTCCAGAAAATAACTTTTATTCACGTTATATTCACGTTTCACAGAAGATAATTTAATACAGAAAATAAAAGATGCTCCAGAAAATAAACCCCTAATATAGAAACTAAACTTTTAAAGTTGTTACAGAAAATAATTGTCCTTATATTCGCTTTTTAACCGAAAATTGAATCTTACTTAATCAATTGTTTATAGAAAATAAGCGTTGTTCTTGAAAAATAAACTCTTTTATTTAAATTATAAAAAACATTTTATTTTTAATGAATTAACTTTACTAAATATTTATTTTAGTAAAATAAAATTCATAATTTTTAAACAAAATTTCGCTGACGTACGTGAACAATTCACGGATTTCAAAAATGGCGGAATTTTGAAAATTGGCAGGCTAATAGAACTTATTGAAAAGGATTTTTGAGCCAAATCTCAAAAAAATCCATAAGCTATAAGTAAGTCACGTTATAAAAATCAACCTGACATGAAAAAAATAAAGTTGTTGCATTATTACTCCAATGTAACATAACTGCTTCCCACTGATAAATTTTGCTCTCTGTTAAAAGTTTGCCCCCCAACAGGAAAGTATCCATTGGTAAATTCTTTTATAGAATTTGAATTTTTCGCAAAACGAATTTTGTTCCTTTTAATGTTTATTTTGTTAAGAATGAATTTCATTACCTTCAAGCCCTTGGCAACTTTCTTCATTGAAAGATGTTGAAGACTCTTTTGGATGCCATCCTGCCATGAAACGATCCTCTTCTTCATCCCACCATTGCTCCATTTTTTGTTCTTCAAATCAGCCGCAACTCTGCTCAGAACCTCATGGAACAACCGACGCGTTTTGCCATTTTGGTGCTTTAAAATCAATTCATTTAAATTTTAAATACATAGAATTTGATCAAAAAATTAAAATCCTTATTTATTCTCGTAAAAAATAAAAATAAGTTCATCAATGAAATTAAACGAACAGTAATTTAGAAATATGTTAGCAATAAATTTTCTAAAGACGATTTATTATTTTTAAAAATCTGCTCTAATTAATCGAAAAAATTCGTAATAAAAAGTGTTTTAATCATAAAATCCCAAAAAAAAATCATTTTGAATATTTCTTATGTTTAAAATTTTATCAAATTCCATCCAATGGAAATTTTTTTTTAATAAAGAATTAAATAATAATTACATTAATAGTTTTCAAAAAAATAAAATTTGGTCCAATAAAACATCATATTCTCTCTATTTTTCAACTCCCTTTAAATTTAAGAAGGAGGTGTTTTTCAAAGAGAATACGGCACATAATAAAATAAAAATTCCAACATTTTTCGCGCTTGCGGCGATCTGCGCGATGAGTTT
Source organism: Rotylenchulus reniformis (assembly GCA_001026735.1). Lineage (NCBI taxonomy): Eukaryota > Metazoa > Nematoda > Chromadorea > Rhabditida > Hoplolaimidae > Rotylenchulus > Rotylenchulus reniformis. The sequence continues at coordinate 12,541 of LDKF01000151.1, read as the reverse complement.
GCCGACTTCGATCTGCTCCGCCAGCACCTCCTCAGTGTGCCCGATGGTCCGGTCCACATACACCGGCATCACCCCGGTGTGGCCCAGCATAAATGACACATTTTGGTCCCCAAATTGTTCCACGGGTTTCTTGCACATTTTCTCAATTTGCTTCAGCAAAATGTGCCGTTTGTCCACCAAATTCAGCAGATCCGTTCCGATGTAGATGGGCTGATCCAGACTACTTAGGTACAGTAATACCTGTAGTCACGGAAATGTTTTTTTTAATGATTCATAATTTAATACTTTCTTATTAACAGGGGGGGGGGATTTAACAGGGGTGCACCAGCCAAATTTCTTCGGAGCACCCTGATAAAATNAAATTTTGCCCCCCCCCCCCCGTTAAAAAGTTTGCACCCCCTCCCATTAGCAGGAAAGTACCCATAATTTAATCCTTAAAAAATTTTTGGACTGAAGCAAATTATAAAAGAAAGCATTTTTGGAAGACTAAAGCCTTTGGAATATTCGACAATGAATTTTCAAAAAAATTATACACCCATGGAAAACTTGATTCCATGAATTTCCCAAATTTAGAAAATAGGAAAAAGAGACAATCGACTTCAAAGGAAAAATTTGACATTCTACTACAGTAATTTGTGAAAAAAATCGATTTCAAACTCTCGAAGATAAGATAACCGGTTATCTATGTAAAAATTGAAAAAAGCAGTAGGCTAATCAGGAAAAATATTACTATCACCAATTAAAGCAATCAAAATCTCCTGTATTTTAATAATTTTTTGAAATAATTTCTCAACCTTCAACAACTCATCAGCATGCTCTTTTGACTTGCCGATCCAGTGGTCGATCAGCTGGACATCCTGCTCAAATTCGGGCCATTTTTGCCGGATCTGATCAGCGGTTGTTGTTCTGATCGCAACTTTGTTGTTCTGATGATGCGAATTCTGATCACTGCTCCAAAGTTGTTGTTGTTGCTCAATGCTTGCAAACGCCACGGATCTGTCCTCCTCCCCATGGCTGCCCGATCTGCTATCAGCAACAGAACCTGCAAATAGCAATGTTCTGATTGTATAAAGTTGTAAAATAGATCAGAAAAAAATTTAAAAAAATAGATGGAAAATATCAAAGAATAAAAAAGTTGAATTTTTAACTTGCAATAGAACCAGTAAAAAATTGGAAAAAAAACTTTATTTTGGCGGTTTAAATAGTAAAAATATTTTTATAATGATAATGAAGTGTTTACCTGGAATTGCGAATGCTAATAGCACCCAGAAATGCAAGAAATTAACATTAACTCCCATCATTATAGTTCGATGAAAGGTTTTACCTTGAAATAGAAAATTAAAATTTATAAAAAAAATCCGTTTTTTATTAGAAATAGTGATAATATACCGTATTCCCTCTAATATAAGGATACCCTCTAATATAAAGGTACCCTCTAATATAAGGGTAACTTTCAGATTAGGTTGAAAAATATAAGGGTAACCCTCTATATAAGGGTAAACCTCAAGATTAGGGTAATAATAATAATGTCAAAGGAAGGTTAAAATTATTAAAATAAGTAAAAAATATAGTAAACATATTTTCAAGTTTTTCTCCAAGTTATGTCGATATTTTCGTCGATATATGAAAATTTTTGCTATGCCAAAATTATTTTTGGCTTGTCTATTTATTCTTAATTTATAATTTTTAATGTTTGAAAAAGGAATTTCGAAAAATTAAAAAGGCTAAAAGGTAGAGAGTAGGGTTGTTGGCGACCGGTTTAAGTTTATTAAATTTTCGCCAGGTTTATTTTCATAACTTGAATTTCACTTTTCGGATTTTTTTGAAATTTGGCACAAAAACCATATTGATAGTCTTAATAAGCTTAGCAATTTTCAAAATTTTCTGAGCATTCAAAATTTTTTTACAAAAATACGCCTGGCAAAAATTCCGCCTGGTGCCATCAGGCGGAATTATCGCCAGTCGGATTTTTGTAAAAAATTATTGAAGGTTCAAAAAATTCTGAATTTTGGTAGATTGATAGAACCTAATGAAAGTAAACTTGTTGCAAAATTTCAGAAAAATTCGAACAGTGAAACTCGAGTTATGAAAATAAACCTGGCGAAAATTTAATAAACTTAAACCGGTCGCCAACAACCCTAGTACTTAGAGAGATTGATTTAAAATTTCTATGTTCGTTGTAATATTTCCTTATTCTCTTTCTCTGTTCTCATAAGACACAGACAGAGAAAAGAATTATGGCGTAAAAATACAGCATTTGAATTCCGGCAGAGAATGTGAAAAAAGCTTTTACTATTATCTTTGAGTTATTTCGCTTTGATAAATTAATAAAAATCTTTAATAAAAACGAAAAATTTCTCCTTTATTACTTGTAAGATAAAGAAAATGATTTGTTGAGTGGTGGATCGTTGGATTTTCGATTCGATTTTACATATTAATATATTTAATAAATCATTTTGTTTGTGGTTGAAAAATATAAGGGTAACCTTCTAATATAAAGGTACCCTCTAATATAAGGGTAACTTTCAGCCTAGGTTGAAAAATATAAGGGAATACCCTTATATTAGAGGGAATACGGTATGAATATTATAATATGCTATAAAATTTTTAGAAATTATTTAAAGAATAATTAATGAAGATGATTTTTTTAGAATGAATATATAAATGAGGTGTATTAGATATTTTTATAAAAAATATCAAATCATATATTAATAAAAAAATGTTGGTTTTTATTGCTTCAGAGGAGGGAAAAGCTGGTTTTATGGTGCATTCTATTTCCAATCCCCAAAAAGTTCAATTTCTGGGCTATTTTAAGAACCACCCACTTCCACCCTCTTTTTTATATAATCAATTTTGGCCAAACTACTTTTTTTGCAAAAAATATAATGGCCAATATTATATATATTTTATCCATGTTAATTATTTTTGTTTTTATATAAAATAGAAAAAAAAACATTTGCACTATATTATGTGTAATTTTGCACAAAATTAAATTTGTAAAACGAGAAATTTACTTACAAAGAAGTGTCATAAAGGGTAATGCCCTCTCACAGAGGCCTGACTCGGACAGTTAATAAGGCCTAGTCAAGCTTATAGCAAAAAAACTAGAGTCCCTTGAATAGAAAAATTTTGAGAAAACCCCTCGGGGCATTCTGACCAGTGGAAAATAAATAAATAATAAAAAATCATATAAAATAGCTAAATGAATTTTTTATTAATTATTTATTTTCCCAGGGTCCAAATGCTCCGAGGGGCCGAGGGGTTTTTCTCAAAATTTTCCTATCAAAGGCCTCTAGTTTTTTGCTTATAAGCTTATAAGCCATTTAACATGGTTTATTGAAATTATTATTTTTTTATTGAAATATTCTCATAAATGGGTTACGAATCCCAAATAAAATATCAAATTTTGTAAATTTAATACCTAATTAGTATTATTATTTAATTCTTTTATAAAATTGATTTTACAAATAACATTTTGGTCCAAAAATAGATAGACTTATTAAGGCTTAAATGGATGGCCCCAAAAATGGATACTAGTCTAATATTTTCATCTCCTCCCATGCTCTTCCCGGCCAGAATAGATCTCTTTGAATAAATTATAATACTAATACAAAATATTGATCTATCAGAGGTAGAAGCAATACAAAAAATTCTTTTAATTTTTGAGATTTGTATAAGAATTGTATATAAAAAAATTATTTAATTTTATATAAATTATATTTGTATTCTGATGAAAGCTTAAAATTACCATTTTTGATTATTATTATTTTTAATTTTACAAATAAACTTTTTTTCAATTGGTATACCAAATTTATATTTTACGCGTTTTTTGGCGTGTCGTGATCTCATCAGATGAAATTTACTATATTAAATTTTGGGTTGACAGCTCAATTCTGCTGATGCCAATCGGCGGATTCAAGAATGACAAATCCACAATTTTTTGGTGAATATTTGCAATTCCAAATATGGGACGTTTCTGTCGCGAAAATCGCGAGATTTTAGGGACAAAATTTTGAATTTTATTTACGCATTATTATTTATTTTTTGGATGAACTCTTCCTCATTAAGTGCCTTCGAATATTCGGAAATATATTTATGCAAAAATGGCGAATGGCTTCAATCGATCATTGGTCGAATTCGATTTATTTATTCATCATCGGTAACGAGTCGTGCCAACTCAACAGCTGAAGAAAATGCCATGTTTCAGGGAGTAGTTGATGCAGAACGGGATGCAATGGTCCGACACCCATCCGCAATGGCCTTAAATTGAGAAAATATTTCCATATTAAAAAATTCCAATTGATCGACGATTTTTAAGCAGTTTTGTAGGATTTTTAACGTCAAAATTCCTTCTAAAACATATCAACATGCCATTTTGGACAAGTGCTAGCATGATTCCTCTAGCTGTTTAATCCTGTTATGGAAATTTAGCGTATAATAATCCTGGTCAGCTTTAAACAATGTTTGAAAATTTTAGAAAAAAAAATAATTTTTTTGACGAATTTCATTTGCCAACAACCTCCAGGGTTCAGTTGTTCGCATTGTTGGTTGCACTCGGTTGCGCAAATGGCGCGAGTATTAATGCCGACACAGCCACTGCTGAAATGGTTTATTTTTTCGGTGCAAACAAATCTTATTAATATGCATATTTTTAGTAGTACTGTGGTTGCTAATAATTAATTAGTTGTGATACGGTGGTATGACCTTGATAGACTGCAAAATGACCAATTCAAGGCTTTTCAGTCTATAGAAGGCAATCGATTTCTATGATTTACGCGAAAATCATTATATTTATAAAATTTAAAAATTTTAAAACACGAAATGAATGCAAGCTTCAAATTTTTTTTTTGATTTGGTCATTTGGCGGTTTCGTAATGCCCTAGCACCGCTTGGATTTCCTGGATTTTTTTGACCTGCTTGGTACTTGCTGTTTCTGTTGCTGCTGGTCCTGTTGTTGGTTCTCGGTGTTTGAAACTGGCGTGGCATTGGACACCAAAATGCAACCAACAGTGAAGAGCGCGAATATTACGATAGGGGAAAACATTTTTGCAGCAAAAAATGAATGGAAGAAGTGATCTAAGCAGGGGTGGATTCCCAACCTTATAGACGCAAAAAAAATCAGGTTCCGATCGGCGGAACGGGTAAACAAAATTAAATTGATGCGATTCTGATCAGTGCGGGGGTAAACAAAATAGTTTGATGGGTTTCTGATCAGCGAAACTTCCCTTGATCATTCGATGCTGAGTGAGTCGTTAAAAAGTTGCCATTCTGGTCGAAGCCTTTTTTAAAGACTTGCTAGTCCAAAAGTATAAAAGGCTAAGCTGTACAAAATTTTATGCTATACTTTTAATATTTTTAGTTTTTCAAGATTCAGCTAAAAGGTTGAAAATATCGAAAATAAGTTTTTGACGAAAATTTCAAAAACTTTTTTGGCCAAATTAATAACAGTAGACAGAGCATAAAATTCTTCACATCTTTGCTTTTTATACTTTTGGCCTACAAGTTTCAAAAAAATTTTTGGCCAGACTCACTGATCTGATCAACATGGGTGGTGAGGAATTTTTTTAGTATGCATATAGTGCCTGATATTATGGCATGAAAGGGGTTATAATTATTTTTCATTTTTACTTTTCATAAAGACAAAGATTATATAATTTGCGGTTCAAAAATCAAAAATTTTTCCAACATGTAAGAACCCAAAAAGATGCGATTTTCTTCTTTCCATAACACAAATCGGGTCCGATCATCAAGATGATGGGTGGTAGGTAAACAAATTAAAATAGGTTGTTCAGCGAAACTTCCCTTGAGCAGATCAACAACATCAGCGCGGAGGAGTGATTTTTTGGGCGATGATTGATAGTATGGAATGGATTAAATAAATGTTTGTTTTCCATTTTTTGCCGTTCAAAAATCAAAGATATTGGATTGCAAACATTTTGGTGCAAATTGCTAAAAATTACCATATTTCCATATTAGGTAAGTCCTCCCCCCCCTGTAATCAGTTCTTTCCCTGTAATAGACCCCCTCTGAAGAGGGGTTAAGGACCCTCGGGGGTTCTAATACAGGAATACGGTAGCCTCTTATATCAGAGACACATTTATCCTTTTATTTCATTTGTCAATGAGGCATATGTTTATGATATGAAATGGTCATATATATGGTATAAATTGAATACCATGAGCTGCTGGGCAGGAAATACAGTATAGCTGTATATAGGTAGTTCTCGGTGTCATTAAAAAAATAATATAGCAAAGAGTAGCATAAGGTTCATAACATACAGTATAATGCGCAATGAAAGGATCATTTTTCATTTTTCTTATTGTATTCTTTTTTGTCATTTTTCTTATTGTAACTGCGTTGACACTTTTCTTTGTTGCAATTTTATTTTTGCTGAATTCCTGCACGTGATGCAGGCTTCGATTTGATCCGCTTGGATTTTGCCGATTTCTTCGGACTTTTGGCAGCAGTATTTTTCGATGTTGGCACTTCAGCATGTTGTGCAGTTTTTTCTGCAGCTGCAGGCTTCAGACGGCTCGATTTTGTAAGTTTTTGTGCAGTTTTAGGTTTCGATTTTGCCTTTTTCTTGGACTTTTCCTTCTCGTCTTTTCCATTAGATGCATGCGGCGCAGATGCTGCAGTAGTGGCAGCAATATTTGCAGTCTTTGCAATCTGCACTCCACCTGAATCTAAACCTTATAGTATAGCATAAAATATTCGCCTAACACCTGTGATGTAGTTTATAGTCTAATTTAGTACTTTAACGGACTTCTAATCTCAACAGAAAGCATCTCTTAAACTTCTCATCTTGAAACCTGCAAAATCACTGCTTTCATTTGGTTTATATTCTATAATGAGCCTTAAAATAAACAAACAGCTGACCTGCAATCGTGCCTTGCAGGGAAGTCTGCAGTTTCTGTGCAGGTTCCGCCACTTCCTCTCCTGACGAGTCTGCGCCTGCATCTGCGCCGTTCGCGCCACATTGGTCCCGGCACGCCTGCACTATGCATTGGTGCTGGCCCTGATCACGATCCTGTCGTGTTGCGCTCGCCTCGATCACCTGCATGTTGCACTCACGTAGACAGTGCAGGCACTGCAGGTTGTCCTTGGCCTGGGCGAGCGCCTGCCTCCACTCGCTCTGGACAAAAAATAGTGAAAATTCCACATTTTTCATTTCTTTTACATGTCCAAATAGTATATAGGCTACCTCTTTAAAAAAATTAAGAAAATATAATTTTGGCCAAGAACTTTAATAACATGTCTATTTCAAAAATGAAACTAACTTTTAATTTTTCGTCAATATCAAAATACAATAATTTTAAAGGAATTTACAATTTAAACAAATTTTACTATCGAAAATCCTCAATTTTAATGGTCTTTCGGCAATCTAATTTTGACAAAATTAATATTTTTTATTTTAAAAACGTTTTTTTTCTGCTACAAAAAACATTTACTTGAGCAAATATGGTCTCCATCTGAAGACTGATTGCAACAATGAGACAAATGAGGACCAAGTTCATTTTTTAAAATTCTCAATGAAGTTTAAAAACTAAAAAGTGATTTTTTTGGTAAAAAGAAACCAATTTTTTGATCAATGGAAAAATAAATGGTTTCAACCTAAAATTTACCCAAATTCTACAAGGTGGTAAATTGGATTACACAAATTTTCAGTTAATTTGATAGAATGTTTGATTTGCCCTTCAATGTTTAAGAAAAGAAAAGTTGGGACCAATTTTGATAAACATCAAAATTGGATTCAAATTCGGGGCAAAATAAGCAATTGATGAAAAACAGGTTCAACAGAGATTTTTAAAATATTGAATGAATTTTTGTTTGATTTATGAGGAAATAAAACCATTTTCTTAAATTATAATCGTCTATTTAAATAATAATAATTTTTTCGCTATACTGGTCCATTAATTTCTTTACCTCAAATCGTTTGAACATGTGAATATCGGAAATTATTACAACGAAAACCTTCCTTCAGTAAAGGATGGGATCGGTTGTTAGGCTTTTGAAAATATTTTGGTGTTGGCGATCTGTCTTTTTTCCCTTTCTCTGATTATATTTTTGTCGGACTGGGTCAATCCATCCCCGCCGACTAATCCCTGCCGACTCATCCCCGACACTATTCATCCCTGCCGACTCATCCCCGACACTATTCATCCCTGCCGACTCATCCCCGACACTATTCATCCCTGCCGACTCATCCCCGACACTATTCATCCCTGCCGACTCATCGCCCGTTGCTCTAGAGTCATTTCATCGCCCGTCGTTCATCAATTTTTCGCATGCCAGAGATTTCAAAAACTTTCAAAGCAAAAATTGTAAAAAATTTCAGAGGCCTTGAATTTAAAAAAAAATTCAGAAAATTTTCAGAGGCTTAGGATATCTAAAAATACCTAGGATTTTCAAAAAAATTTCCAGAGGCCTAGAATTTTAAAAAAATTTCAAAGGGCTAGGCAAAAAAATTTCAAAAAATTTAAGAGGCCTAGGATTTCTAAACTACACAGGATTTTCAAAAATTTTCAGAGGCTTAAAAAATTTAGTAAATTTTCAGAGACCTTAGGATTTCAAAAAAAATCCAGAGACCTGGGATTTTCAAAAAAATTCAGAAGCCTTCATAGGCCTAGGATTTTCAAAAAATGTAGAGGATTAGGATTTTTAAAAAAAAATTCTGAGGCTTAGAATTTCAAAAAATTTTCAAAAAAAGTTTTTCAAAAAAATTTTCATAGGCCAATACAGGCTTTTGTTTAAAAAAAGGCAAGGAAAAGTGGGCGATGAAATGGCCCTAGAACAACGGGAGATGAGTCGTGGGCGATGAGTCGGCAGGGATGAATAGTGTCGGGGATGAGTCGGCAGGGATGAGTTGATAGGGATGAGTCGGCAGGGATTAGTCGGCAGGGATGGATTGACCCCCACCGTATTTTTGTTCGTTTCATAAATTGGACTGGCTACAACTCCCTAGAACCCAGCTCACTAGAACCCAAAGGCAAAAATGCTCACTAGAACCCAAAGCCAAAATCCCTCATTAGAACCCAGCTCGTTAGAACCCAGCTCTCTAGAACCCAAAGCCAAAAATGTTCATTAGAACCCAAATTTTCAAAATCCGTAATTTTATTGTAATTTTTTCACAGGCCTCGGATTTTTCAAAAATTTTCGAAGGCCTCGGATTTTCTAAAAAAAAATTCATTTCTCCAAAAACGCACCAAAATTACGCCCTAGGGTCAGTTTTTGATGCTGAAGCCGATTCTGACGTCCGTTTTGAGGTCCGACGTCATCTGACGCAATTTTTTGACGTCAAAATTTTTTTCAAAATTAAACTTTATGCAAAGAAATCAAAAGAAAAATCAAAAAGAAAAAATGCAAAATGTATTTGACCGGCTCATAGTACTGGTAGCTAGACGGTTCAATAGGTGAGTGCTGAAAATTATTTATTTTTAACGAAATTTTATTGTTGGGCTCGCCTTCGGCGAGCCCAACATTAAAATTATTAGTTAAAAATAAATAATCTTTCAGCCCGCACCTATTGAACCGTATGGTTGCCTAAGCACCCCACGCATTATGAATGATAGCCGGGTCATATAATCTAAAAATGAAATTTTGAAAAAAAAATTTTGACGTCAAAAATTTCCGACGTCAGAAAGTTGCGTCAGATGACGCAGGACGTCAAAATGGACGTCAGAATCGGCTTCAGCATCAAAAACTGACCCTAGGGCGTAATTTTGGTGCGTTTTTGGAGAAATGAATTTTTTTTAGAAAATCCGAGGCCTTCGAAAATTTTTGAAAAATCCGAGGCCTGTGAAAAAATTACAATAAAATTACGGATTTTGAAAATTTGGGTTCTAATGAACATTTTTGGCTTTGGGTTCTAGAGAGTTGGGTTCTAACGAGCTGGGTTCTAATGAGGGATTTTGGCTTTGGGTTCTAGTGAGCATTTTTGCCTTTGGGTTCTAGAGAGCTGGGTTCTAGTGAGTGTGGGTTCTATGGAGCTGACCCCATTGGACTCATTGCCGATTCGAGGTAAAAAATGGATCAGTACGAATTTGGTGTCAAATTTGAAAATATGTATATGAATTTTAATGAAAATTTTTATTCAAAAAATCCTGATAAATCAAAAGTTAATTACTATAAATTTGTTAATTACTATAAGCTTTAATTCATGCGATACAGATAAAAAAAACATTGGATTCAAGTTGCTACAGAAAACAAAACATAACTCAAGTTGCTACAGAGAAATTTTTTCAAGTGCTATAGAGAATAAACCCTTTAATTCAGGTCACTACAGAAAAAACTAAACTCGCTTTGCTATAGAGAAAGGACTTGAAGGACTTTATTATTTTAAAATATTAAACTAGTCGCAACGCAGGGGAAAACCGCGCGGGTAACATTACTCTATATAGATACACAATTTAGATACACATAGATACACAATTTATAATCGTACCCGAACTCTGCTCTATGTATTACTCTGGGTAGGAAGCAGCGCCTTCGGTTGGAAAAGCGCTTCGCGCTTAAAGACCTTCGGTTGCTAGGTCAACGGGCCCTGTCCACTCCATCAAGTTCAAGCAGTTCAGCGGTAGTTTCACGCCGAAACAACATCACCATTGAAATCAGCACCCTCGAAAACCCCTATACCCGAAATTTCAGCCCAATTGGTGCAACATGGCCAACCCGTCCATGACCCGTCAAGTTCAAGCAGTTCAGCTGCGGCACCATGCCGAAACAACATTACCATCGTGTTCAGCACCCTCGAAAACCCCCAAGTGTCCAAAATCAGCCCAGAATTCCAACAACTTTGCACAAATGCCTTAGGCCCCCTTAGAGTCCCGGAAATTTTTGAAAATTTCTCAAAAATTTTCTTAGGTCTAACCCAAGGCCAAAATTTTTTGTTTCCATTCAATGTTTTTCCAGACGCTCTACAACTCCCTAATTGAAAGCTAAGCTCAAAAATCACTAAAAACCTGAGTTTTAAATTTGGGACTCTAAGGTCGGTACTCTAAGTGAAAAATTTAGGTTTTTCGAGGCCATAACTTTTCTTAGGCCTAGCGAAATTTTTTCAATTTTTTTTTATTTTCTTCCGCTCATTAATTGAAAAAAAAAATTGAAAGCTATATTGAAAGTTAAGCTCGAAAATCACTAAAAACGTGAGTTTTCAACTTGGGACTCTAAGGTCGGTACTCTAACTGCAAAATTTCGGGTTTTCGAGGCCATAACTTTTTTTCGGCTGGATGAAATTTTTTCAAATTTTTTTGGTTTTCTTCCTCTCATTAAGTTGGATCTTTTTGTCTATAGGACCTAAGCTTTTCAATCAACCTAAGCATGGGTTTTTTCGGTTGTAACTTTGAGTCCCAAAAAACGGGTTGAGTCTTGCCATTTTTCCAGAAAAAACTAACCCTATGACCCAAGAATTTTTTTCGGCCAAAAGTTAGCCTACAAAACGTGCCAGTCGCTAGCGGGGCGGATTTCCGAAATATGCCCTAAAAAGTATAGCTGTCGAAGGGCCCAAAATGCATTTGGTCGATTTTTGACCAAAATCCTACCGTAACCCTCGAAATCTACCGTACTCCAGAAAACCTATAATTTTCCTGGATGCGCAACAAAAAGTTAGGGGTACCTCCAAAATACAACTACCCCTCTAAATGTAACAGAAAAAGAGTTGTAATTTTTTTAACGAAAGACAAGTTTACTTTATGTAGTATATAATGACTATTATTTTAAATTATGTGTAAGAGTGTATCTAATAATAATAAGTAGACCCCTTAGTAGGACAGGACATACGAATCTCCATAATCCATATGAATATGAACCACATTGAACAATAAAAATAAGCCAAAAACAACAACATTGTTCGTTACTAATATAAACATTTTTAACGATGAATGAATGGGACGGAGGATGATGATTTGTGGGAATGAACTTTCAACCTCGTTGTCTCCTCCCTCGAAAAAGTAAAAACACGATGGGGATTTTGTGATTCATTATGGCCTAAATTTTGGCGGAGCTTACTAAAGGAGCGAAAAATTCACCATTTTTCGCTCAGTAAGCCCTCATTTTCGGTGGCCGATGAAACTCGTATATATAAACCGTAAATTCGGGGCAAAAATCTTTTTGAAAACTACAATTTCGATCATTCTACCCTAGAAAATCCCAAAAAATGACATCTTGCCAGCCCGAAAATGGTACCGAGGAGGCAGAAGCGGTGATTCTGGGCCAGTTCCCGCCGATCATGTGACACAAAATCATGGACATTCGTCATAGATGAACGACAAAATCTTGTATGAATTGAAATCAATGATATATATTGTGAAAAGCTTTCAAAAAAACAACATTTTTGCTCGATCTCATCAGATATTTCGCTATTATCTCATTATAAATATGAATAAATATTGTATTTTTAATGTTGTAGATATATTTTATTCATTTGTTTGTTTTGCAAAAATTTAAAAATCTATTCTCAAAATATTGATGAGTCAAATTCGTAAATCAGATATTGATCAATTAGAATTTTTTCTCTAAATTTCCAAATTCGTAAATCAGATAT
>LDKF01000150.1:94125-111772 GCA_001026735.1 Rotylenchulus reniformis | reverse complement strand
GTTCAGCAAGCGTCCTTACGGGAAGACCAGCATGCGCCACTGCTTTGCCACAGTCAGCGTGCGCGGACTCACCTTCCGGCTGGCAGTCTACCCAGCTTGGTTCGTGCCCAAAGGGGACACGGCGCGGAGATCGATGTGCATGTGGACCATGCTGAAGTGCGAGAACAACGCCAGTGGGTGCAATGTGGAAGGTGGGAAGTAGAGTTCAAACAGTACAGTAGCACGATACGTATATGCTGGTATGGATCTACTGTTTTTTTCGCCTATCAATGCTAAATCAGTGCAGTATGCAGTATTTTTTCAGTGTTTTTAGTACTGAGAACTGTGTACTGGTTCTCCTCGAATACTATACTGTATACTGATACTGGTTTTCTCAAAATTTTGAACTCTAGTGGGAATGGCAGAACGAGCTGATCAAGGGCGCAAATGGAAAATTAGATTAAGATTTAGAGGGTAATAATGGTGGACATCTCACATCAGTCCTCATTTTCGAGTCAAAAAATCCGCTTATTTTTTGACATTCCAAGGATAAAAATTCGATTCTGACGTTAGAATTGACGTATGACGTATTTGACGCGAGTTTCATGCTAGAGCAGCTCATCAGTCAAAAAAAAAATAAGAAGAAGATAAAATTGGCAATAATTTATCGAAATTATTTTCTGGCCCAAACATTGAGGTCAGGGATCTCCTTCACGTTACAGATTGAGGGAGGAAGAGGAAAGAAAAAAAAATCGAAAAATTTTAACAAAACCTGAACAATGTATAAAAATCAATGTGCATAAAAAATCCCAAATATTTTTGAATTTTTATTCTTGGTTCAAAAGATTTTTTAAGTATATTCTCAAGACTTGTAGGGTCGTTGACGAGCAAAAAATTATTTCTGCATTTCCAAGAAGGGAACTTCTTTCTAAAATTTTCGATATTTTCATTCCACTTTTCACTTATTTTTCCCCATCCTTTGACCTCTGAAAAATTTTTGATTTTTCGATTACGGGAGGGCAAATGTTAGGGTTTTTTTAAATATGATTTATACTGATTTTTTGGTGCCCTGTTAAAATTTTTCCTGTTATTTTCTCCTGTTATAAGTTTGGCCCATCCGTCCCGTTAACAGGAAAGTAGCCCGTAAAAATATATTTACGATTTTTATTTTTATTTTTATTTTACATTATTTTATTTAACAGGCAATGGATCCTGGAGCTGTCTGGCCTCTGTGATCTTGCGCATCAATTCATTGCTCAAATCGGAAGCGGACGAGATTTACAAGCACTCGCACAGGTTCTTCTCCAGCAAAGATGAGTCGTCCTTAGAGTGGGAGGACCCCGATCCGTGGAGCTTCAGTGTGAGTTTTGATGAATGTAAACCGATGAAACAAGCCAAGCTTGACCATCAATACAATACAAATACAGTATTTGTTGGACCCAAAGAATGGTCTTTACAACGCGAAGAAGGATATGGTGGAGCTGAAAGTCGAAATCTCGGCGGACACGCCTGTGGGGATTATGTGAGTTTCCGCTTATCTGAAAAATGTGGCGATCCCTGTTTTTTTTTCAAATATAGAAATCTATAGTGTTTTATACGGTAAATCCAGCCTTATTCTGCACTTTAGATGTTAGCTTTAAGAGAAAAACACGTTTTTTCGATTCAGATCTTTTCGAAAATGGGTTCGAAACACAGGTCTTTACCACCCAGGGGAATTTGTAAGTGACGACATTAAGAAAAAACTTCTGATAAACCATCTTTACTCGCATTTTAGTATTCTTTCATTATTTCTCAGGGAGTTGCCGAAGACGGATATCATCCAAGTGAACGAGCAAATTGTGTTCTTCAACAAAAACGTAAAAATTTAGCGGATGTTCGAGTTATAGACCAGTTTTTTAGTTATTGGCCGTGCACTCTCGNCATTCGTCGCTGGGGGGGGGGAGGCGAGAAGGAGAAGGAAAAAACGAATTTTTTCTTAAGAAAAAGGGTCCAAATTTCAAAATTTTGCTGATTTTTCAAAATTTTCTCCGGCGGCCCCTATCGGGACCGCCACCGCCGCCCCTCATGAAATTTCTTTAAAAACAAAAAATGATCAGTTTTCTTAAAAGAAGAGCCTAAATTTTCAAAATTTTTCCCCGCGGCGTTCCCCAGACCCTGAAAAATTTCATAGAATTGCCTTAAAGTTGAAAATACTAGTCAATTTTTTTCTGAAAAGTCAAAATAGCAAAAAATTTCTCCGCCAAGGTATGTTTTACAAAAAATTTAGTCTTATGGAGGGGCGCCGGCGGCCCCGATAGGGGATGCCGGCGAAATTTTTGAGAATTTTTGGCCCTTTTCTTTTGAAAATGGATCATTTTACCGGATGGGGGGGGGGAAGGGGTGCAAAATGTGTCATCTGTCATACCAAAAAATCGGGGTAAATTGGGTGTATTAAACCGTTTTTTAAGCTACGGGTTTTCATGTAAACGACCCGGTATCGTTTACGCTATATGGGCCCGGGGGTCATATTTTCAACCCCTCTTCAGAGAAAGGGTGGAAGTCTATTACAGAGAGGGGATTAATTGCCGGGGGGACTTATACAGGAAATACGGTACTCCGCTGGCATTAGCATAACCAGCATCAATGGGTCATCCTGATCAATTGATGCAACTTTCAGACGAATGCATCGAGGGTGTGCTGCATTTGGCCAACCAATTCCTGGTGAACACCGTGGAGGGCAAATGTTTGGAGTTTCTGAGGAAGGAAAGCACCAAATCAGCACTGTTCAAGTACCGCGTGGCCGACAAGTACGGATTCGCCGCGCTGAAGGTGATTTGGTTAATGTTATTAGGGTTCAAACAAGTACCGTATATGTAGACGTACTTCATGAGGTACATGATGCGTTCTACTAGTTTTGTGACACGTGCTAACTCACGTACCGTACTTTTCACGTGTTTTTACTGCGTGACTGCGTTATACATGCCCCTATTGACTACTGGTACGTGACACTACTATTGACTACGTGTTTTCTCAAAATTTTAACTCTAAATTGGTGCATAAATTTAAACAAATCGGTCAATAATAACCACGTTCAGGACCATGTGCTGGACAATTTGAAGAACGAGGACTTTGACAACAAAATGTTCATGGCCAACATTGCCGAATACAACCAGTTGGGGCCCAATGCTGCGGAAGCTTTGAAGACCCGTTTCGACAAACTTTTCCTCCCAAAAGCTGAGTAAAAGCCCATCGCATTAGTTGATCAGTTGGTTGAATCGTATTTTTGACTCTTCAATCACTTTGATATTTTTAATATTGTTATTTTTTACGAACCACGGAATAATTAAGGAAAAAATTTAAAAATTATAAAATTTTATTCATGCTAATTTCATTAGAAATTTGGGCTATTTTATGGTTTTCCCCCACAATTTCAAAAAGTGTGACTTAGGGAAAAGGTTCACTAAAGATTCAAGATTTTACAAGATTCTTGAAAAATCTCGAAAAATCTTGTCTTAGTCCGGTCTACTCTACATATCAAATTGAAGGTAAAAATTATACTTTTAGCCCAGAAGGGATGCTAGGAAACTATTTTTTGCGTATTAGAGCATTATTACGAATGGAATATAGGAATGAGACCAGTGTTGTTAAAATTGGAATTATTTGCTTAGACTCCGGGGATCTGGCTTCGAAAAAATTTTGCTGGGACTCCGACTCCGAAGTGACTCCGGCCCAGAGAAATTTAACCATCTGAAAATTGGAGAAAATAGAGGCTTGTGAATATTACAAATTTTTTGAAAAAATAGAGGCCTGTGAAAATTTTTTCAAAAATTTTTGAAAAAAGAGCTTTGAAAATTAAAGGCTTAGGAAAACTTTTTTAAAATTTTTTGAAAAATATAAAATTAATGCAAATTGCAATAGTAAGTTACATAAGCTTACGCAGATTTTAAAAGAACTAGTTAATTATTGTCGAAAAGCTTACGAAGAAATGGGCGTTACAAAAGAAAAAATAAATTCAAAACATGTTTAATAAACTTTTTTTAAGCTTGCATGGCCAAACCTTCCAGCGATAAAAGTTGTGCAGAATTTATCCTCTACTTTTATATAAATGGCTTAACAAGCTTCTTCTTAAAAAAGTTTATGTGAGATATTGAGTTGTGATTTTTTGTAACGATAAATGGCACCAATCTATTAAAAGATTGATGGATTATGGATTGGAAAATATGCCAATTTACATAGTTGGGGATTGATGGTGACAATCACCAATCACCAGTATCGACATTTTGATCCGACGCCGATCAAAATCAAAAATTGCATTCATGGTAATCTGAGATTTAATCTCCTCTGTTACCTCAGGCAATAATTGCACAATACATATAAAGGCTCATTTTTCAGGACAAAAATCATTCTCTACTTTGAATATTTTTACTTACTTGTTAGGTAGATCAATGCAATAGTTTCAGGAATTTCCAAAATTCGACTAACTAAGGGTGGTTTCTTTTTCACAACTAGAATATTTTAGAAATTACATATACTTTAAAGTTAAAGTTCTTTTTTTTTGTTGTCATTTTTACAGTTGAACGGCATTGTAGAGTTTAGGGGTTCTCATTTTCGGAAAAATCTTCAAAAACCTAAAATAGATAGTCTCCTAAGGTGGGATAATTCTGTAGAGCTTAAAACTAACTGCAGCTATAACTGAAAATCCTAGGTCGCCTACAAATCAAAATTTGGGATTTCTTGAAGGGCGGGAGTTCGAATTCCCTAGAGGAAAATTTTTGATGTGTAATTTTTTGGATTAGGTACTAATCTTTATTTTTACAAAACAAATCTTAGTCAGCAAAAAATTAGATTGATTTTTTTTTTGGAAAAATTCGAAAAATGGGAACCAAAATTGTACAAGTACCAATCATACATGGAAAAGGGGGGGGNNCCCCTATTTTTTCTATGGTACCAATGTAGATCCGTCCGATTTCTGGATATATAATGATTATTTTGATCTGGATATAAACTTACTGGTTAGTATCTATTTTTCATAGCATTCTCAATAGAAAAATTATAAGAATCCAGCGAACAAGTGCATCGTCGCCTAGTGCAACAACAATAATGGCCGAAGGGACTTCCAACTCAACGTCAACCCCATGTTCGTTTCTGAGAAAAAAGGCAAGAAAGGAGACCACAGCAGCAGGTGAATTTGAAAATTTAATAGGCCCGGATTTTTATGCACAAAAAAACCCCAAATTTTCGCTAAAATATGGGTTTACAGCAGGGCGCGGATCGAAAAATTTTCAAAATCAGGACATTCAGCTCAAAAAAACAGATTTCATGGTCAAAAATCAGGACATTTTGTAAAAAGCTTTAAAATCAATTGCAAATCAATTATTGGTGTATATAAAACGTCAAAAATCTATTTTACACATTTTTCACAGGAAAATGAGTTGTTGGTCAAAAAATATTCTTGGGAACATTTTCTACTGCTAGTCGAAATTTGCATATTCCGTTCCTGCCATTTTATAGAGCATGCACGACAACCGCGGTAAATTTTAATAGTAAATGCCCTTAGAGCTAGGAAGCAAAGTTATTGAATTTTTAATCTTTGATTAACGGTCGTTCACCCACACGGATCATCCACACACACTGGGATGACATCCATCGTTCAATTTTTAATAATCCTTGACCATGATTATTCATTGGTTTATATTCATTATTTTCTTTTATATAATAATTCCCAGCCGTTTTTATGGCGCAATGCTTAACAGTAATTTTAGATGGTACGACCGATGTCATCCCGATTGGTGGATGATCCGCGTGGATGAACGACCGAACATTTAATATTTATTTTTAGAAATTCTATAACTTTGCTTCCTTACTCTGAGGGCATTTACTATTAAAATTTACCGCGGTTGTCGTGCATGCTCTACAAAATGGCAGGAACGGAATATGCAAATTCCGACTAGCAGTAGAAAATGTTCCCTTGTTAAATGTTGCCGGCGCCCCCAGGGCGGCCAGAGAAAATTTACGAAACTGAATCCGAAACTCCTTTATTGAGAAACAGTTTTACGGGGTGCCGGCGGTCCCGACAGGGGCCGCCGGAGAAATTTTTGGAAATTTTAGTTCTTTTTTCTTAAGAAAATTAGTCATTTTAAGAGATTTTTGGGGGAAAAATTCAGGGCCACCGGAGAAAATTTTGAAAAATTAGTTCTTTTTTCTTAAGAAAATTGGTAATTTTTAAGAAATTTTTATGCTTTTTATGGTGCCGGCGGTCCCGATAGGGGCTGCCGGAGAAAATTTTGAAAAACTAGATCTCTTTTCCTAAGAAAAATCGTCATTTTTTAATGGAATTTCAATAAAAATTCGAAATCAGGACAAAATAAGGACAGAGGTCGAAAATCAGGACAAATCTGACAAATCAGGACAGATCCGCGCCCTGGTTTACAGTCATTTGCAGTTAAAGCGTCCGTCTCTTTGGCTTNAATTAGTTCTTTTTTCTTAAGAAAATTGGTAATTTTTAAGAAATTTTTATGCTTTTTATGGTGCCGGCGGTCCCGATAGGGGCTGCCGGAGAAAATTTTGAAAAACTAGATCTCTTTTCCTAAGAAAAATCGTCATTTTTTAATGGAATTTCAATAAAAATTCGAAATCAGGACAAAATAAGGACAGAGGTCGAAAATCAGGACAAATCTGACAAATCAGGACAGATCCGCGCCCTGGTTTACAGTCATTTGCAGTTAAAGCGTCCGTCTCTTTGGCTTTACGCTTCCCATGAGTCGATATTACTCATCATCAAAATGCTGAATTTTAGGCTGGCTTAATCCTCTTAGCTCTTCGCTTGCAATTTCTTTTTTAAAATTGGATATTTTTATTTGTTTTTAAAGTTTTTAAAATACTAATTTTAACCAAATATCCAAGCCCTAAAGCGCCGGCTAGCAAAAATTGCTGTATAAAAATATTTAGCTATAATCCACACTAGAAGTTTAAATTGTGCAAAAAAAAATTTTACGATTTTTGGATCATTCTAATTTCGCTAAAAATATTAACCCATTTTTATTCTATTGGCATGCCTATAGATGAAGCATGAAATATTTTCCAAATATGAGCAAAAGACGCAATTTTGGCAACAAATTTTCTTTGTTTTTTATCTCTTTATATCTTAAAACAAAATTGTTTATTTCCCAAAAAATCATTAAAAAAATTAATGAAATTTTGGCAATAAATTTTCTTTATAATTATATTTTTAAGCAAAATTGTTCATTTATTTCCCGAAAATCAGTTTTTTATTGCCTTTTTGCTCAGGGATCGTTTTTAGATGCGTTTAAAGCCGTGGGCTCGCTGAGCTTCCGCATCGACAACTTTCGCGCATTCAGCAACAGTCCTCCCGGCAAGAACAGCATGCGCCACTGCGATGCCAAAGTCATCGCCCGCGGACTCACCTTCGGGCTGGCCGTCTACCCTTATCGATCGGAGGTCTTACAATCCATGTGCATGGGGGTCGTATTGAAGTGCGAGAACACCAATGGAGGTAGGAATGGGGAAGTACAAAATAAAATAGCAAAAATGCAGAAATTTTACACCCTTTTCTTAAGAAAGGCAGAAAATTGCTTGATTTTTTCCGAATTCTTTTGAACAAGACAAAATTTTTTAGAACTTTCGAGAAATTGTGCTTCGAAACGTCGAACTTTTCTGGGAAATTCGAAAGTCCACGACCCTAAACTGGATTAAAGCCATATTGACAGTCTTAGGGACTGTCGCTCTTTAGAATTCAATTTTTTGCGTACTTTCTCTTCTGGTTCCCTGAAGAATTTTTGATTGAGGGGAGGGGGAGGGGAGAATTTCCTCCTGCTATGTATTGTCATCACAGACGATGGATCTTGGAGCTGTCTGGCATCTGTGACCTTACAAATCAAGTCATTGCTCGGAAGATGCTGGACCCTACAACTACACGCACAAGTTCTTCTCCGACAAAGAGAAGTCATCTTTGGAATGGCACGATGAATGTCCGTGGCGCTTCGAAGTGAGTGATAAATATGGACAAGGCAACAGAATAAAATCGAGCAAGACCATTTTTAATTGTACAGTTTTTGTTCAATCCACATGATGGTCTTTACAACGAGAAGGACGATACGCTAGAGTTGATCGCGCAAATCTCGGCGGATACGCCGGTCGGAGTCTTGTGAGTTTAACTTATCTACTTAGTTAGCCAAAAAGAGAGAGTGCCAAGGTTTGAGAAATCAGCACCAAAAACAACACAGCAGATCATAACTAGGGCTCGGAAAAATATGGACAAAAAATTGCGAAATATGGCCATAAAAT
This sequence comes from Rotylenchulus reniformis, assembly GCA_001026735.1. Lineage (NCBI taxonomy): Eukaryota > Metazoa > Nematoda > Chromadorea > Rhabditida > Hoplolaimidae > Rotylenchulus > Rotylenchulus reniformis. The sequence goes on along the minus strand of LDKF01000150.1, from coordinate 103,510 downwards.
ATGGATAAAAAGTGCCAAATATGGACGAAAATAGGAAATTTTCTCCAAATATGGACAAAAATATGGAAAATATGGATAAAAATTGGCGAAATTTTGGCAGAAAAAATGAAAATTTTTCTTCTAAAAATCATTTTTATATTTTAAAAATGAATTTACGGAGGAAAAAATAGCTTAATTTCATATTCCTTTTCTGAAAATTAACTGAAAATTTTTTTCCGAGAATTTTTTTGTAAAAATTTTTTCCAAAAATTTTTTTTTAAAAAATCATAAATTTTCGGATTTTATTGCATTTTTGTTTAAGAATTTTATTAAAAAATGGCGAAATATGGACGAAAATATGAAAAATATGGAATATGGACAAAAAGTCCGAAATATGGAAAAATATGGAAAATATGGATCCTAAAATGCAAGCTAGAAGGTTAAAATCAAGTGGAAAACGTGTTTTACGTGGTTTCCAGGCCGTTCTGAGTGAGCAGAAAAAATATGGATTTCCATAAGATTCCGAGCCCTAATCATAACTAGGGCATCTAAAAAAAGGCATAAAAAATCGCCAAAAAGGCGCCTAAAAAAGGCACGAAAAATCGCCAAAAAGGCATCAAAAATGACGAAAAAGGNAAAAGGCATTAAAAAATCAATAAATTAAATAAAAAAAGCATTTAAAAATTCAAAATTTTATTATAAATATATTTTTTAAATAATTTTTCTTTTTTTTAGAAGCAATTTCACACAAATAATTGCATAATTTTGAAAAGTTAAAAAACGATTTTATCCCCAATAGGAGGCGGCTACCGGAGAAAATTTTGAAAAATTAGGTTACCCTTTTTAAGAAAATTCGTCATTTTTTATTAAGGAATTATCTCTTTTGGTTTCAAAATTATATTTTTTTATATCATTTAGAGATAAATTTTTCAAAAAAAAGCACTAAAATTTTAAAATTTGCTCTAAAAAGTCAAAAAAGGCTCGAAAAATGGCGCAAAAAGGCAAAAAAGGCATAAAAATCCCAAAAAGGGTCAAAAAGGCAAAAAAAGGCAAATAAAAATCGATGTTAGACGGTTCTAATAAAGTTAAAAATGCGTTTTACATGGTTTTTAGGCCATTCTGAGCCCGCAGAAAAAAAGGCATTTGCCTTAAATTAGATGCCCTAATCATAACTCATCAATTTTTTGATATTCCATTTACTTTCCAGAGAGTTGCCGAAGACGGATGTCATCCTAGTGAACGGGGAAACGGTGTTCATCAACAAACACGTAAAAATTTTGTAGAAGTTAATTGTAATTGTTTAAAAAAACCATTTTTAGCTATTGGCCGCGTATTCCGGCTACTTCCATAACATGTTTTATAATGGACAATTCGATGAGGGAAAGAATGGCGAGTACAAGGTGGAGATCGAAGAACCGGCCATTGTGGAACATTTCAAGCGGATGTTGCAGACAATGTACAAGACAAACAAGAGAACAAACCGTTGGATGGTAGGATTTTCTTGGTAATTATCAAGATCATATTCGATGCTATGGCGTTTAAAAAATGCCATAATGGGCGTTTTAAAAAAGTGCCAAAATCAAATATGTTACCCAAAAACTTTTTGTAAAGCCTGTTAGACCAAAACTTAAAGCAATAAGTTGTGCAGAATTTTATACTCTAGGTGGTCCAATTCGAATGGGCAACTTATCTAGCTAAAAATGGAGAGAAAATGGGAATTATATAAACCTATAGTAATATAAATCAAAAGCTCAAAATTCATTTTTTGGATATCCTCCCCGTGCTGGGTCGTTTGTAAAAAATGCAATTAAGGGCGTTTGTAAAAAATCGGCAATTAAGCGTAATGCCCTGTAAAAACTTTTTTGTAAGACTTGTTAGACAAAAAGTATAAAGGCAAAATTGTGCAGAATTTTATGCTCAATCTGTTGACATTTTTAGTTTTTCGAAATTCGGCCAAAAATTTTGTAATTTTTCCGAAATATAGAAAAATAGGGTATTTCACGAAAATTTCGTACTTTTTGTTCGAATTTCGAAAAAGAGGATAGAGCATAAAATCTCGCACAACTTTTTGCTGGAAGTTTTGGTCTAGCAGGCTTTACAAAAAAGTGTTTGGAGAACATATTTGATTTTGGCACTTTTTTAAAACGCCCATTATGGCATTTTTTTAAAATGATTCAGTACCTCATATTCAACTCCACTTTTAGACGAATGCATCGAGGGTGTCCTGCATTTGGCCAACCAATTTCTGATGACCATTGTCGAGGGCAAATGTTTGGAATTTCTCAGAGAGGAAAGCAAGAAATCGGCACTGTTCAAATATCGCGTGGCCGACAAATACGGATTCACCGTTCTGCAGGTGAGCAAATTTAATTGGGAATAATTTTTAAGCAACTTTTAATTTTCACATTAAGGATCATGTGCTGAACAACTTGGAGGCCTCGGACTTTAAAAAGAAAATGTTTAAGGCCAACATTGCCGAATATGTCCAATTGGGGCCCGATGCTGCAAAAACTTTCATGGCCCATTACGACGAACTTTTTGATGAGGAGAATGAGTAAAAGGATAACGGTCTCAATATCAATTTTTTATCTATCCCATCTCTAAATATTTTTATGTTTTAACATTTTGTTCTACCAGTTGAACATGTTCAGTTTTTTTGTAGCTAACATTTTTCGTCAATTTACTTATGCATAAAATTTTTTCATGAATTGGAAATAAAAATCGTAGTAGCGATTTTAGAAAGTCTAACAATGATCTTTGGGTCTGACGCGAATTTTAGCAATTCAAAACGAAACCACATCTTCTATTACCATGATTCCCCTTCACTATTTTTGCCATCGTACTCGGCCTTTTGTTAAGTGCAGATGGGTCACAAAAATCTTGTGATCGGATCACTATTTTATGCCTACAATTATTATTATAGGTCCTCATTATTTTTTCATATTTATTGTGTTCGTTTTCGAGTGCCAAATGATCCGATGAATTCAAAACTTTTTAAATATTGCTAGACTCAAAAATATAAAAAGTGCAATTTATTTTAAACATTTTGGGCTTCAATTTTCGACTGACACTGAAAATTTTGAAATTTCAAATGTGGGCTTGAAATTTCGAGAATTTTCATTGAACTTCAAAAGATTATAGGAATTTAATAATTTAGAAAACCAGAAGGCTTATATTTCATTTGCTCATAAAATAATTGTTCAAAATGATCGAAATGTCAATAGATTAAATTAATCCATAAGCATTTAAAAATTTAAAAACAAAATCTCTTCAAAGCGATCGATAATCAAAAATGATCAATATCAGTGATGCAGTCGACGATCAAGGCCTGGCCCGCCGAGGGAACAATGATTTGAAACGGATCTTCAAAGCTTCCATAGCATCTGGCCCCAACTGGACACATTCGGCCATGTTGGCCATGAACAATTCCCCCTCAAAGTCAGTGGCCTTCATGTTGTCCAGCATATGATCCTGAACGAGAAAATTGGTGGCATGCATGCCATTTGCCTCCAAAAATGCCAAAATCGAAATTGTCTAGTGAACTTTCTAAACCAACAATATACAAATAGATAAAATTATGAACATTTTTAATATTCTGAAAAATATCATGATTATTTATCGGAATTGGAAAAATTTTATATTAAGAAATTGAACATGATTTCTGATAAAAAAATTCTGATAAAAAAAATTTCTGATAAAAAAATTCCCCGGATCTAGTTTCTCGGGTGAAAATGACACAATAATGACAATCTTATTGAAAATTATTAGCTCAATTCACCTTCAGAGTGGTGTACTCGTACGTGTCGGCCATGCGATACTTGAACAGTGCCGATTTGGTGCTTTTCTGCATCAGAAAGTGCAAACATTTTCCCTCGACAACGGTCACCAAAAACTGATCGGCCACATGTAGGACACCCTCAATGCATTCATCTGAAAAAAAAAAACCAAAAAAAATTTCATATATATTTTTCCTAAATTAACAACCTGCAAAATTCCAGCTCAAAACTCAATTGACACAAGAAGCATTATTTTATAAATTAAATTCCTTAAATCATTTAAGTTCAACCAGAACCAAAATCCGATTTTGAAAGATTTTTTAAAATATTAATTTATCTGTTAAAACAAAGCTATCAGTCGGGTTTTAATTCGCCGAATGTTTAATTATGGAACTATGGCTGGATAAGGGCGGAACTTTGAACCCTCTCTAACGAATTAAATAAGCGCAGAGAAACTACGCTAATTGATCACCAGTGATGTGCATTTCTCTGCATACTTCGTACCAGCGTTTTCAGACCCATTGTAGTTCGTACTCGCTCAATTTTTCGGCAATTTTTGTACTTAAAATACGGGAAACCACTTTTTCACTGAAAGGGGTTGGCGACGGTCGCGATAGGAACCGCCGAGGGATTTTTTTTTTAAATTAGGCCCCCTTTCCTAAGGAAATATGATCATTTTTGAGAGGACAAGCAAGAATTTTAAAGCCCAAAATGGGGTCGTACTTCGTACTGTACCGACCTCTCTGGACTCCCTCCTACTTCGTATTCGCACTGCACTCTCCGAGGCCCTCATACTTCGTACTCGTAGTACGAGTGCACAGCACTGTATCAATTAAATAAGCGCAGAGAAACTACGCTAATTGATCACCAGTACTCACCTCGAAATGGAAGGGTCTGTCGCTGGTCCACTCCAAGGATGACTCCTCTTTGCCTGAGAAGAACCTGTGCGTGAACTTGTCGATGTCCACGGCTCCCAGCAATGTCTTGATCCGAATGACCACCAAGGCAAAACAGCTCCAGGACCCATCACCTGTTGTGGCAGTATGTATTAGAGGTCGAGATTTTTTAAAAAACCCGGATCCTGATTCTGGAAACACTCACGGATCGGATCTGGGAACCGGATTCTGGGAAAGTACGGGCCGGGAAAGACCGGGGTCCTCTCAAAAATGCCAGACCCGGACCCCGGATCCGAGAAAAGTTCGGGCCGGGTCCGCCATCAACCTTTAGTATATTTAGCTGGTTGTAGGGAAACGGATTGGTTGGACATTGGGCATCAAAATTGGCATTTATTTTTAATGAAAAATCTGCAAAATATCCAGCAAAGTCATCTATTTTACCAAACTGACGATGATTGGCACTAAAACAATATAAGGATAGAATAAAGAATAAATCTATCGACGCAAATCTTTCGAAGCTAATACTATACTTGGACCAAGATAATGTTGGTCTCAGTTTGTCTCGGTTTTGATGCTCTGTTCTAGACCCGGCCTTGGTCTAGAAAAATACCAAAGGGACCAATCATAGCCCTTAAAGAAATTGATTTTTTGAAATTTTATAAGGAACTTCGAAAAATTAAAAAGGTCAAAATACAGAGGTCAATTTTCTACTTGAAAAAATTTTAGGCTTGGTACTTTTAAATTATGGTACCCACCTTTCATATCACATCCACTGGCGTTCTCGCACTTCACAATGATACTCATGCCGGTGTGGACAGGGTTTGTGCGCCGACCCTGCCAAATGGTGTTGAACCGAACCGGGCAGATGGCCAGCCCAAATGACAATCCGCGGACGTCGACAGTGGCATCGCAGTGGCGCTTGCTGGTCTCCTTGTCGGGAAGACGCTTGGTGAACTCGCGGAAGTTGTCGATGCGGAAGCTCAGCGAGCCTTTGGGTTTGAACGCATCAGCTGAAAAAAGAAAGACACAGTTGTGTGCTAACATTTTTTGGCACTTCAGCGCATGGCACCGGTTTTTAAGGCGGCACCAGAAGGCGGAATAGGCTGGCTTTACAGGATTTTATTAGATTTGGACTCTAGAGCTTCGCTGAGTTTTTGAATTTTTTTTTGAAATATCAAGGCCTGAGAATTGCGGCTTTGCAGCCTTAATTTTTTAAAAGCTAAATGATCTGTGAAATTTTGTTCGGCCATGCTAGTAAGTTCCTTTTCTTTTTCCATTTTCGCTTTATTAAAAACATATCCGAAAAAATCTATCGACCGTTATCATAATGCAAGAACCAAAATAAAAAACAAGACAAATTTTTTGAAAAGCTAAGACCAAGACCCGAAACGGGAACAAATACCACAAGAGCAAGACTTGGTTTTGGTTGGTCTTATAAGGGAAGGTGCCGACTACAGGTTGGAGTTTCCGCATGAAATTTGGCCCAAAATTCGGAAATATTTAGAAAAAAATCACTGCAAAGCCTTTTTTGCCCAAGCGGGGTTTAAGCCTAAATATTAGCCGCTTTATCTTTTAAGTAAGCACACGAATCCGACGTGAAACATCCAGTCAGCGCAGTAGCGCAGCGGTTGTATGCTCGGCTACGACTGGACAGGCATCACCGGTTCAATCCCCGCTCGGTACCTCTATTTTTTTTTNAAGAAAATATAACAGACACTAGCCAAGAGTAAAGGGAAAGGGCGACGGGGATTGGAATATAGGAAAAGGGAGGGGGGAAAATGTAAACTATTTTTAAAAAACTGAATCTATTGATTAAAAATTTTTTGAAATCGTAAAAATGCTTTTTTACACTTTTTCTCCATTTAGATTAAGATAAAAAAAATAGAGGTACCGAGCGGGGATTGAACCGGTGATGCCTGTCCAGTCGTAGCCGAGCACACAACCGCTGCGCTACTGCGCTGACTGGATTTTACGCGTCGGATTCGTGTGCGTACTTAAAAGATAAAGCGGCTAATATTTAGGCTTAAACCCCGCTTGGGCAAAAAAGGCTTTGCAGTGATTTTTTTCTAAATATTTCCGAATTTTGGGCCAAATTTCATGCGGAAACTCCAATCTGTAGTCGGAACCTTCCCTTGTTAATCTTGATTTAGCGTCCTGTTTTTGGTCACAATCTTGGTACCGATCCTAATGTAGTTCCTAATATTTTACCTAGCACATGCCAATTAATTCCTAATGCTATTTTTGTGGATCAAAAAATGAAAATAAAATGGGCACGAATGGCTCTGAAAGCACCCGAACTAGGCTTATCGGCGCAGCAGCGCGTTTCACCAAAGGTGCCGCCTTCATTCCAGAAATGTCATTTGTCTTTTTTATTTTTTGCCACTCCACAAAAGTCGAATCCGAAATAGTCGGGCCCACCAAAGCAGGAAAGTTGTTCAGAATTCAGATGGGGCTATAGCATTTTTAAAAAGTGCCAAAACAAACTGTTCTCCAAAAACTCTAGGCCAAAAGTATAAAAGGCAAATTGTGCAGAATTTTATGCTCTATATACTAGTAATTTAATTTTTCGAAATCCGGCCAAAAATTTCTAATTTTTCGAAAATATCGAAAAACAGGGTATTTCAGGAAAATTGTAACTTTGGTTCGAATTGCGAAGAACTAAAAATATCAGAGGATAGAACATAAAATTCTGCACAACTTTGTCGTTGGAATTTTGGCCTAGCAAGCTCTTAAAAAAGTTTTTGGAAACATAGGTACCTATTGGGTTTTGGCACTTTTTTTTATTAACGACCCATCACCGTTCAGATTTACCTGGATTCTCCTCCTCCATCTTGATCTTTTTCGGAGGGGGAGTCGAACTTTGGTTTGATGTTGAGTTAGAGCTCACTTCGGCCATCACGGATGCAAAATTTTTCACAATGGCTGGTGGGAAGGGTGAGGATTGGGAAATGGATGTGGAGATTGCGCAAAAAATGGACAAAGTTTTAAAGAAAAAATAAATCAAAAAATCCGAATCTAACATCAGAATAACGCGGTGTCATATCATCTAACATGAGTTTCACGCGAGATCGAGTCAAGTCATTTAATTTGTTTTTATGAAATATCTTGTGAAATATCTTGTTCACAAGAAATATCTTGTTATACGGCAATAAATTCTCACAATAAATTCTTGTGGCATATTTTGGCATCTTTCATCGTTTTTCTCAAAAATAATTTTTGAGGTGTGACTTTAACTTGAATCTGACATGAATTCATGTTATATATTCGAATTCAACATTCCAATATTTTTTTTTAATTTTACAATTTTAGGACTCAAAAATAGAGGGAGGGGTGACATGAATTATGACAAATTTGGTAATTTTTAGGTCATTAAGAGAATTTTATTAAAATTCCAAAACCCATGCAAGAAAATGGGACATTTTCCCAATTTTTTGAAGAAATACATAAATATAATAGACCTATTAGGGCTTTCACTTTTTGAGCAAAAATTTCAATTTTGTTCATATTTTACGCAAATAATTTAGGTAATTTTTCTCACTTTTTGCAGATTTTATTCACATATGTATTTACCTAATTTTTTCCCCGTAAAAAATGGAGCAATGGACGGACGTATACAATGTGCTCTGTAGGAGAATGATTTTTTTTTTTTTGTTCTAAAATGACCCTTCTTAAATGCACATAACATACCTACAAATATTAATTGCCTAGGGCAGTAGGAGATTACTCACAAAGACGAATGCATTCATGAGAATATTATTCTGACCAGCAGCGGCGGCTGTCAGTGCTGACAGATTCAAATTCATAATCCAACCTTTTCGCTATATGAATATACCATGATCATTTCTTAGATTACATCTTACAAAATAACTTATTATGTCCACCATGTCCTGGGATTCTATGATGGGCAAATGTGAAGGATATCCTTGTTACCATCCCTCCCCCCTACAATTCTGGATCAATAAATTAAAAATGAATTGTAAAATGGGTTTAGATGTATTAAAGTACCGGAACTTAAGTCAGATTTGACGTATTAACGTGATTTAACGCGAAGCCAAGTCACGTCCAATGTTTATGCAAAAAATGGTGAAAATAATTATATTTTATATGTAAGAATCCCCGGGCATGGGGTAGTTTTAATCCCCTAAAAGCACTTCCAAAACATGAATAATTTGCACAGATTAGGTCCTCAATTTCCAAATCTTTTTTCAAAGAAATTTTGCACATAAGATTTAATTCTAATTCTTCTGTAGAGAATAAAATTCTGCGTCTAAAGAAACCAAAAATCACTTGCATCAGAACTTTAAAATCCGGAGAAAATCGGGTTTTCCGGAGGGCGATTTTCAACATTCAGGATGGGGGCAATAAAAAATGCATTTTTTAATTGATTGAATGAAAGAAAAGTTACAAAAAGAGTCAAAAACATTGCAAATGCATCATTTTCCTTAATCAAAAATCTGGAAATATTTTGTTTTAATTTTTTAAATTTCGTTATATTGATTGTTATTTTTACAAAAAAATATTTTTCTAATAAGTTGTGTCTTCTTCGCTGTTATGCAACTGTTAAGCACCCTCTGACGTCTGGGAAATGCTCCGTCCTTTTGGAAAGGATTATTTTTCACAGCGAATTTGCACCAATTTTTGCACCAATTCCCTTTGCTACTGTATTTGCCCCTTTGCCCTTTTCATTTTCTTCGCCATCACTTCTCTATTGCCTCCGGCAAAAAATAAAACCTC
>LDKF01000150.1:55696-94114 GCA_001026735.1 Rotylenchulus reniformis | reverse complement strand
ATATATATAATTTTAATAAAAAAAACCCTTGGAGCCTTTTTAAAACATATAAGTATTTACATATTATGCTTATGCAAGAATTTTCCAAAAAAATCGTTTAGAAATTTTTAGAACTTTTTAATATGATTATCACTTGAAAAACCAATTAAAATACAAATTTTCCTTTTGGCGCTGGTTGGAAGACGGCCTATATCTTGGGACTCAAAATTAGAGTACCATTCAATTTTTTGAGTACCATTTTTTGAATTCATCTAAAACAACTCCCCCGCGGGGTAATTTTTGACGCTAGATCCGATTCTGACGCCCTTTTTGATGTAATGCGTCGTTTGACGTCACTTTTTGACGCAGGCCTCAAAAATATAGAACCCGCAACAACTAGCGGCCCCGAATTGTTGCGGGTTCTACATGCGGCATTTTTTTGACGTCAGACACAATGTCGAATAAAATTTTTAAAATTTTTTTTAATGAACTTGAGCTCTGGTACTCAAAAAATGGACTGGTACACAAAAATAATTTAGAGTCCCAAGATAGGCCGTCTTCCAACTAGCGCCAAAATTTTGATTTGCAAAAAATTTTCATATAATTCAGGAAGATACTAATTGATTTTAGAAATTTAATGTGTGACTTCACAGAATATTCCATTGTTGCGCCTGAACATTGTGTCCATGTGACAAGCCCACAATTGGACTCTGAACAGATCAATATGCTCAGAAAAGGCGCTCACAAACGGGATGCTGTACACTGTTTCCGGACACCTCATACCTCGTGGTAAAACATTTTTTTATTAGGTTTTTACTCGAAAATTGTCCAAAAATAAATTTAAAAAATACTTTACAGTTTAGATTCACTTTTCCGTTTTTAGGTTAGAGTTTTTGTTTACACCAACATCAGCTTCTAGGCGTAGTTTTAATGCTAAAATCGAATCTGATAATAATTTTTCATCCCCGAACCTTTCATAGCTCCTGAGAGTTAATATACTTAAAGGCTTAAAGCTGATTTTGAAAAAAAAAATTGGTTCGAAAGGCTTAAAGCTGATTTTGAAAAAAAAATTGGTTCGAAAGGCTTAAAGCTGATTTTGAAAAAAATTGGTTCGATTTTTTGACTTTCGATCAAAAAATTATTGAAAATTTAGGAAAAATACACCGAAATTATAAAAATTACCTTTTGAAAATTTCCATTATCGAAGAAATTTTGGTCAATTTATATTAAACTTTTCTGCCTTATTTTTAGGGAATTTGCTATTGATCATCATAAAAGTTATGACAAACATTATACCTGTGAACTTGGTATCCGAAACATCCATGGACCGGTGGACCAATCGGAAGCAAATGAACCGCTGGCCGAGATTGTGATCTGGCATTGGCCTGGGAACAGATACAACTACAGACTGAATTTTCACACTTACGGAGAGGAAAATCTCATCAGTTACAAACAGGAAATCATCAAAGTTGGTTTTTGACCTATTTTGCCTACCAAAATAATACGCTATATTTAAATTAGTATTTTATATGGGGTTCATTTAAAATTAAAAAGAACTGCATTTTATCTACCCTCTAAGAATCAGCAATAAAAAACCCATGTAAAAAGAGCAAATACCATATGAATTTTTTTTTGAAAGAATTTTTTTAGGATTAACTTTTAGAGTAGAGAGAATGTATGAAAGACGAAATATTTTTAATGTTAAAAGTTAAATTAATTTTTTAACTTTTATTATTAATTTTTCAGAAAGTTGTATTCATGAGGAAACAACATGTAAAGGACATTTCTCCAACAGAATATGATGTCTATTTCACCATTAGACTGATTGGAAAGCGTAAAGAGGCGAAGTAGTAAGTTGTTTTGAAATTTTTTTTAATAAATTTTATAAAGTCTTACTTATTCATAGAAAATTTCTTCAAAAATCTGAAAAATTAATATTATTTTTAGAAAGAATGTGCATTAAAATCTTTCAACATAGGGCCAAATCCATAAAATAAGATCTTGTCCTTAGTTAGCAGTATTTTCATGATAACTTATTTGTTTATTTTATCATTCGGCCCTAGTTGCAAATCCAGTCCTATTGAAATCATGTTCCCCATACACCCCAAGCAATCAATTTTTGTTTTCCTGATTTTTTTTAGTAAATTTATATAAATATGATCTTTCATCGACATCCATTTTATTGTTTTTAGTTTATGAGATCTGGGGAGTGGGAAACATTATTTGGGGGGTTTGGGGAACATGATCTCCAATAGGGCCGGATTTGCAACTATCAATTTTTATGATACCTATATGTTGTGAAAACTCATTTCATATAATTTTTTTTCTCACTTTTTTGTTCAGTCTTTGTCCCCCGTTGGATGATGCATCCGATGTGTTCACCATTTCTGTCCGGGACCAAACTTTCGTTGTGTCCGCCCATCGCATGATGCAGGTTTCGCCCGTTTTCCGCGCAATGCTCACACACCAAATGCGTGAGAAGGCGAGTCGGAAGGTGGAGGTGGAGGACGCGGAGCCGGAACACTTCCGCGACTTTCTGGAAGTCATCGATCCGGATCAGAATGTTCACCCGAATCGTGAGTAGTACATGGGACAATTCAAAAGAATGGAATTTTGTTTTTAAGTCACAATGTTTTAACTCTGAAATATATATTTGATATTCTTTTAACGTGCTGTTGCCTAAAGCTAAAAATCAAAATTTGGCAATCCTGTAGAATCTGCATCCCAAATTTTTTTTTTAATATTGTACCTACCAGCGTAAAATCGACTTCTCCGGGGGTAATTTTTGACGCTGAATCCGATTCTGGCGTCCATTTTGACCTAATGCGTCATCTGACGTCACTTTTTGACGTCGGAAATTTTTGACGTCAAAATTTTTTTTCAATATTAAAAATTTTTTCCGAAAACTATCCTATATGACCCGGAGGCGAGCCCTACATTAAAATTTCTAGTTAAAAATTAATAATTTTCAGCACTCACCTATTGAACCGTCTAGCTACCAGTACTATGAGCCGGTTAAATACATTTTGCATTTTGTTTTTTCATTGATTTCTATGCATAAAATTTAATTTTGAAAAAAATTGACGTCAAAAATTTCCGACGACAAAAAGTGACGTCAGATGACGCATTAAGTTAACATGGACGTCAGAATCGGATTCAGCGTCAAAAATTACCCCCGGAGAAGTCGATTTTACGCTGGTAGGTACAATATTAAAAAAAAATTTTTTGGGATGCAGATTCTACAGGATTGCCCAAACATTAATTAAAGTTTTTACCGTATTTCCTGTATTAGGAACCCCCGGGGGAAACCCCTCTTCAGAGGGGGGGGGGGTCTATTACAGGGAGGGGCTAATTGCAGGGGGAGCGATTTATTTTTCAACCTCAACCGTGAAGAGAAGGTGCTATTTTCGACCCTATTTTTGAATGATGAAGCGGACAATAAATGTTTTCACGGTGATACATAATCATAAATGCCAGTTAAAAAATTTGTTTCATAGGGTTAATTTCTTCATAAAATACAAAAAATTGCCAGTTTTTTAAAAAAAATGATCAAAAAAAATTTTCTCCCCTACCCCTAAATTCTTTTTTTCTTCATCTGAAGAGGAAAACTGATGGGTCCTAATGCAGAAGGATTTATTTTTTCAACCCCTCTTCAGAGAGGGGGGGGGGTCTATTAAGGGAGGGGGAACTTAATACAGGAAATACAGTAAATAATTAAATAGTTTATTCCCTTTTTGCATTTTCATTGTTTTTTTCTCGGGAATTCTTGATAAATAATTTTAGATATTTTTCGCAATTTATTTCAAGTTTAGCTACTAATGTGGTCGGAGTGCTCAAGTTGGCCGATCGCTACCAGGTGGAATTATCGTTTTTAATTGCCCTATATTAATAAAAAATATTTTTAATTTTTTGACAAATATTTTTGAATGCAAACTTCCAAGGTGAACTTGGCAAAAGATCGCTGTGAGACACATTTGCTGAATTGTGTGGAGATGCCACTCATTGAGCGTCTGCAACTTGCTGACACTTATGGACTCAAGAAACTGAGGGTACTTGGTCTAAAAATATAACAAATATTTTTCCAAAGCATTTTAGGTAATTTAAAAAGGCATAATTCTCATACATTAACAAGGGGAGTCTCGATCGCAAATCGCAGGGGGTCGGAGGGGGGGGGGAAAGGAGGACAAAAAAAAAGAAAGTAGAGAAAAAAGAGAAAAAAGGAGAAAAGGAAAAATAAAAAAGGAGAAAAGGATAAATAAAAAGGGAGAAAAGGAAAAATAAAAATTTTGCGATCGATCGAGAAAGTTGAAAATCTCAAACGCAAAATTTTGCGATCGAGATTTTTTAAGCTAAAAATTTTCTGAAAAAGGCGAAATTCTCAAATTTTTCCCGGCGGCCCCTATCGGGGCCGCCGGCGCTCCATAATTTTTATTGATTTCTTTAAGCCAATCTTTTGCATGCATTTTTTGATGCAAAATGACCGGAAAACAAAAAAATACATAGAAAAATGAATTTTTGGTCATTTTTTGGCGAAAAATTCGTATTTTTAGGGCAAAAATCACGATCGCAAAATTTGGGCCTCTGAGTGGAAGGGGTTGGGGGGAGGGAAGTCAATCGCCGATCGCAGGGCCAAAAGTTGAGCCCCCCTCGTTAAAATATGGTAATTCTTGTATTTAAGGGGTTTTCGAAGGGGTAGAATCTGATTCTGACTTCAGAATTGGTTAACATCGCGCTTGACGCGATGTTCGCATCACGTCAAAGTTAATAATTTTTTAACAAAACATTGATTTTTTGTCCAAACGATTTTTTAGTTACCAGATTCAGATCAGCATCAAAAATGCCTTTTATACCCTTAAATACAAGAATTAGGCGTTTTTGTTAGAAATTATTTTCTGACCCAATGAGTGGGGACTAAACGCATTTCCTTTTTAAAATTTAATTTTTTTATTTTTCTAAAAAATAAATGCAATTTTTTATTAAATGATCTAGGAATTTTACCTTTTAGCTATTCATTCTGAAAATTGGAATTTATTTCTAATAATTCCACATCAGATTAAAATTATAACACCATTTCAGCACTCCATTTTGTCCATTGGATCTGGGAAGTTGCGTGCCCTTTACAAAGCGAATGCCGACATGTTCAAGAAGGGCCAATTCAGCCCGGAGTTGTTGCACAAAATATCGTTACGTCTTTGCGATTAAGAACAAAATTTTTGATTTATTCATCTTCAACAAATTTTTTCCGCAAAATTGTATCAATTTTTGCTTTTATGCAATAAATTTTTTCTGTGAGTTGCAAAATACCATTAACAAACGACAATTTTGTTTATTTTTTTTTCAATATTTTTTATAAGCTTTTGAGGTGCTATTGGTGGAGAAATCTTTAAAAACCTAAATACTTTTAAAAAAATAGGTCTCCCTCTATTATAAGGCATTCCTTAAATAAGTATAAATTGGGCACATGGAATCTATGATTTTTCGGGGACAAATTCTTTGTCTTTCTGAAAATGTTTCCAAAAAAATCAACATTATTTGTACCGAAAAATGGTCTTTATTCTGGTTTTAATAATTTAAATTTTTAGAAAAAATCTTTTTGCAGTCTACTTGTAAGATTTTTGACAAAATTTCATTTGTGGGTGATGGCGGATCCGAGTGGACCTCTCGGATTAATATCACTAAAAAATTTTAAAATTTCTAATAATTTATGGAAAATTTGGATTTTGAACAAAAGTGGTTAAAGGGACTCCTCTTCCCGAGGGTTTTTCATGAGGAAATTTTTTGAAGGGTCAAATTGGCCAAAAACCTTCGCATAATAGGGATACAAATGAACCTAAAGGCATAATTTTAATAGATTTTTAGGGAGTATTCGAATAATTTATAGAATAAAGCTTCTTTGTTGATTTTAGAGTAAAATAAACCATCATGATTTTTAAAATCGAATTATCAATTTTCTTGTTCAGAAGCATTTGCTGGACAATTTGGGTGCCAACGACTTTGAAAAGGAATTATTCAAGACCAACATTGGCCGAATACAATCAACTGGGCCCAATGCTGCGATTTCATGGCCCATAATGACGAACTTTTCCTCCGCACTCTTCACTAATTGGAAAATCGAGAAATCCGGCGATTCCATCCCTATTGATCAATCCGCCAAAAACTGATTATCGATATCTAACCTTTTTTGACAATACTTATCAGTTTGAACATCCATTTTAATAATTGTTCATAAATTTATTTTTTAATTGTTTTAAAGAAAAATAGCGAATTATTTTTATTGGGTCATTTTTTTATTTGGGACCATTCATTATAACCATAAGTCCAAAAGCAATCTAAAGAAAAGGATTTTCAAAACAACAGGAAAAATTACATGGATAACATGCTCTTATTTCACCACTCTTTAAAAAAAATTATGGCCAATACTCTCATCTTGGCCATAATCCCAAAATATTTTGGATTTTTGGTCATTGGCCAAAAATTTTTTCATAGTGGACACAATTTTTGTAGCTGATTTGATGCCCTTACTTTCGATGTTCTAACCGATTTAATCGAATTGCGGCCAAATGGAATTGCTGCCATTTCTTTTTTCCCTTGGGGAAGTGAATCGTCTTTGCTTTTTGTACTCCTCGTCTGTCGGCCATTACATCCATCTTTTTTGTGTCCTAGTTTTTTCCGATCGATATTATTACAACATTTTCGCCTGCCCATTAAAAATGGATACTTTAAAAGATATATAAAATTTATTTTTTTGGCAAAGGAAAAAATGGTGCTAGGACGTTAAATAAAAAACCGCCACATGGGGCGTTAAATAAAAAACCGCCACTTGTGGGCGTTAAATAAAAAAC
The DNA here is from genome assembly GCA_001026735.1 of Rotylenchulus reniformis. Lineage (NCBI taxonomy): Eukaryota > Metazoa > Nematoda > Chromadorea > Rhabditida > Hoplolaimidae > Rotylenchulus > Rotylenchulus reniformis. The sequence goes on along the minus strand of LDKF01000150.1, from coordinate 87,293 downwards.
CGCCACTTGTGGGCGTTAAATAAAAAACCGCCACTTGTGGGCGTTAAATAAAAAACCGCCACATGTCAATGGGGAATAAAAATCGATAATGCAAAGAGCAAAGAAGAGATAAAAAACAAAACGCCTAATGGTACGAAATGACTAAAAGAAAATAAGCAAAACAGGAAAAGCTAAAGCAAAAAATACTATAAAATGCAATAAGATTTCATAATATTTTTTACAATGCAATTTCAATTTTTCTAGCTTTTAGTCTGTTTTAAGTGGCTTAATTTAGCAATAAAAAATAAAAAAACTCGAGGAAAGCTCCAAAGCCAATTTAAATTCTTAAAAAAATCCTAAAAATTAATAATGTTAATTTAATAAATAGTTATTAATAAATTGTAAGAATTATATATACTGACGCAAAAAATTGTTCAGCAATCGTTAATCACATCGTAATATGTAATTTCGCTGCGCAATTTGTTCACAGCAAAACCTGTTGGCGAAAATTCCAATCATCAATAACAAAACTTTCTTTGCATTTCTATTGCATTTGTGATCGATTATAGTCGAAATTCAATTACTATTCATTTATTGATTAAAATGACTAAAACCTTTATTTTTTAAAATTTTTGTTCTTTTTTAAATATTATTATTTTTTATATTTGTTTTCCATCCTTTTTATCTCTATTTTATGTGATTAATTTCGGGTATAAAATAAAAAAAAAAGAGAGTTGTTAGGTATTTAGCATCACCCGGCAAGCACTTGGCCTCACCCATTTGGGATGACACATAGAAGAGTTACACTAATAGTCGACCAAAATCTTTTAGTTTTAAAAAATATAATCTGAAGAGAAATAAAAAGACAGAATAGACCTAAGCCAGAATTTCGTTTCAAAATATAATTTTAAATTAACAGTCATATTCCAAGTAACTCTTCCATGGAGGCCGGAAGCACCTAACATACTTGCCATCCTACCTATCTACCTACCCATTCACTTAGTTAAATAGATTTTTTCGAACTTTATTGAGTACTTTTGCAGTTTACGTGCCAATTTTTTTTTGGGAAAAATTTTTATATTTAACCATCTAGGGTAATTTATTAACAATCTAAGGTTAATATTTAATCATCTAGGGTAATTTTTGACGCTGAATCCGATTCTGACGTCCATTATTGCGTAAAACGTCATTTGAAGTCACTTTTAGAGAAAATTTCAAAAAATTTAATTTTTTAGGGCGTCAAATTTTTTTACATCAGTATCAAAAAATTAGGTAAGATGATGGTTGCGTCAAAATGGACGTCAGAATCGGATTCAGCAGAATTAAGAAAATATTAATTCAGGAAAGTCTCAAAATGACTTACAAAAATTCAAATACAATTGTATTTCTTATGCAAAAACATATTATTCTACAATTNAAACATTAAATTAATGTCAAAAATGTAGAAACCCCTTTGACCAAAGAAAATTTAAAAAATCAAAGGAACAAAGGTCATATAAAAATTTACTAAATTATTTTATTCTACAACTTTATTTGGCATCACAATTACTTCAAAATGATTACCGTTCGAGAACAAAATAAAAATCGATTTCTTGCTCTGATCCTGTACATTATCATATTCTCTTCGATTCTATAATAGAATTTTTTCAATTTTTTAAAATATTACTACCTCAATATTCGTCAATGGTGAATAAATGGTCCATCGGTATGAACTTCCTGTGGGTTCACAAATAAATATATTTATTTGGAATAATTTGGCCGCTGCCAAAAAGTCGATTCCTGAAAACCATCTCTCGGTATCAGATGCGTCTTCAGCTGGATTTTGTTTCAATTTTGCGTGCTCTATTATTTCTTCAGCAGAATCTCCATAAAATTCTTAAATTTGACTGAAGGCAAAGAGTATTCACGAAAAAACTTACTCCACCAATTAGATTCTACATCTTCTTCTATTGCATCGTTAACACTAGTCTCTAGAAAAGCCATCACATCAAAGCGAAGTTCTTCATGATTGCTTTCTGTGCCAGTCAGAGACCAAGAGAGAGCCCTAGGCCCACAGTTTCCATCGGATACTATGGGCTCAATAGTGCCTGGGCCATAATTTAATGAAGAGAATTCAAAATCTAATCCAAACGTTCTTTCAGGGTTATCTAAAATATAACCGAATTATTTGCTATACAAATAAAACCGAATTACCTCTTCTATGTGTGTAACCCCAGTTAGAACAAAACTCTCTTTGATCATCGAATGAAGGAGGATTATATAAAATTATAATTTCATGCCGTAATTGCGGCATTTCAGTTATGATAATAATTTCCCTATTTTCTTCAATAACACCATCGTGCTTTTCAATAAGTTCTCGAGGTCGTTGGAGAACTATTTCACGAGGTTGTTCAATAACTAGTTCACGAGGTCGTTCGATAACTATTTCACGAGGCCGTTCGATAAGTAATTTTTCACGGGATCTTTGGATTACCAAATTACTTGATTGATCTGTAACTAAGTCATCAGTTGAATCAGAGGAATCTTGATTTAAATCTATTGAATTTGGAGCTTCAAAACTGGCTGTTTCTGTTATTAATTGATCAGAGTTAAATTTCCTCTTTCTCTGCGAAGAATTAAATTAGAATTTGTGAACAAAAAACAAAAGACTATACCGAGCTAAGTTTTGATTCCTTTTTGGTTTTCCCCGATCCATCTAATTGTAACAATAGATGCGCTAGGCGTGATAGACAATGCTCAGTCGTGCGAATAAATTCAGCATCATTTTCAAATCCTTCTGTTACTTTGGCCTAAAGATTTGATTTCTCGGTTTTTTTAACAAGAAAAATAGTTGCATCTGAAATTAAAAATAAGTGGAGTGAAGAAGTTGTCAATAATATGGAACGCTTGCATGTAGATTATGAAGCAAGTGAAATCAAAGCTCTATCTTCAGTTTTCGGCGATTCCAAAATTTTTGGTTGCATAGTCCACTACACGCGGGCCGTAATGCGCTATATAAGAGAAAATTTGCACAATTTATTCAGACATTATAAGCATGAAAAAAATGTGGACGGCGAAATTTATAAATTTGTAAGAAAAATTCAAATGATTATATAGTCTTTAAGTTTTAGATACGCCAAACACTCTCATTACCTTTATTAAAAAATGAAGAAAGAAATAAAATGTGGCAATTGCGGCGACATTTTTCAATGAATTATAATGGTGTGTTAAAAGAAGAACTGAATAGATTTATAGACTATATGCAGAGAAATTGGATTTCTAAAATGACAGGGGCTTACTCTAATATATGGAATTTTAATCACTTATTTCGTACGCGAAGTACGAACCCGGCGGAAGCCTACCACAGTTTATTAAAAAGGTAGGTATTAAGCATTACATTATAATTTCTTTAAATAGGGATTCTGCTGCGCTTGCACATGCTATCATCAATAATATGTTGCGATATTTCCAAAAAATTATTAGCGAAAATGATGACAAAATTATAAAATTAGAAAATGGTAAAATTTTACCAAAAGCACGAGATAAAAAGTATGCCGAACTTGATGATAAAATCGAAGCTTCGTTAAATGAATATGAGGTTTTTCTTGTTAAAAAAACCGAGAAATCAAATCTTTAGGCCAAAGTAACAGAAGGATTTGAAAATGATGCTGAATTTATTCGCACGACTGAGCATTGTCTATCACGCCTAGCGCATCTATTGTTACAATTAGATGGATCGGGGAAAACCAAAAAGGAATCAAAACTTAGCTCGGTATAGTCTTTTGTTTTTTGTTCACAAATTCTAATTTAATTCTTCGCAGAGAAAGAGGAAATTTAACTCTGATCAATTAATAACAGAAACAGCCAGTTTTGAAGCTCCAAATTCAATAGATTTAAATCAAGATTCCTCTGATTCAACTGATGACTTAGTTACAGATCAATCAAGTAATTTGGTAATCCAAAGATCCCGTGAAAAATTACTTATCGAACGGCCTCGTGAAATAGTTATCGAACGACCTCGTGAACTAGTTATTGAACAACCTCGTGAAATAGTTCTCCAACGACCTCGAGAACTTATTGAAAAGCACGATGGTGTTATTGAAGAAAATAGGGAAATTATTATCATAACTGAAATGCCGCAATTACGGCATGAAATTATAATTTTATATAATCCTCCTTCATTCGATGATCAAAGAGAGTTTTGTTCTAACTGGGGTTACACACATAGAAGAGGTAATTCGGTTTTATTTGTATAGCAAATAATTCGGTTATATTTTAGATAACCCTGAAAGAACGTTTGGATTAGATTTTGAATTCTCTTCATTAAATTATGGCCCAGGCACTATTGAGCCCATAGTATCCGATGGAAACTGTGGGCCTAGGGCTCTCTCTTGGTCTCTGACTGGCACAGAAAGCAATCATGAAGAACTTCGCTTTGATGTGATGGCTTTTCTAGAGACTAGTGTTAACGATGCAATAGAAGAAGATGTAGAATCTAATTGGTGGAGTAAGTTTTTTCGTGAATACTCTTTGCCTTCAGTCAAATTTAAGAATTTTATGGAGATTCTGCTGAAGAAATAATAGAGCACGCAAAATTGAAACAAAATCCAGCTGAAGACGCATCTGATACCGAGAGATGGTTTTCAGGAATCGACTTTTTGGCAGCGGCCAAATTATTCCAAATAAATATATTTATTTGTGAACCCACAGGAAGTTCATACCGATGGACCATTTATTCACCATTGACGAATATTGAGGTAGTAATATTTTAAAAAATTGAAAAAATTCTATTATAGAATCGAAGAGAATATGATAATGTACAGGATCAGAGCAAGAAATCGATTTTTATTTTGTTCTCGAACGGTAATCATTTTGAAGTAATTGTGATGCCAAATAAAGTTGTAGAATAAAATAATTTAGTAAATTTTTATATGACCTTTGTTCCTTTGATTTTTTAAATTTTCTTTGGTCAAAGGGGTTTCTACATTTTTGACATTAATTTAATGTTTTCTTACTTTTTAAAAAATCATAGTCACAGATCGCAGGCCTAGGATTCTCAAAAAATGTTTTTGTTATTTAAGCTTTTTATAGAAATATAAATATGATGACAAGATTTTCGGGCCTATTATCTTTTAACTGGCGGAAGATGATTCTGAGTTGTAACCCTAGTTTTTAGGCAAACATTTTAGTATATTCATAACCTATAACAGTGGGAATCTAATTATATTTGAGCTTAATACTGGAAGAAATTGTAGAATAATATGTTTTTGCATAAGAAATACAATTGTATTTGAATTTTTGTAAGTCATTTTGAGACTTTCCTGAATTAATATTTTCTTAATTCTGCTGAATCCGATTCTGACGTCCATTTTGACGCAACCATCATCTTACCTAATTTTTTGATACTGATGTAAAAAAATTTGACGCCCTAAAAAATTAAATTTTTTGAAATTTTCTCTAAAAGTGACTTCAAATGACGTTTTACGCAATAATGGACGTCAGAATCGGATTCAGCGTCAAAAATTACCCTAGATGATTAAATATTAACCTTAGATTGTTAATAAATTACCCTAGATGGTTAAATATAAAAATTTTTCCCAAAAAAAAATTGGCACGTAAACTGCAAAAGTACTCAATAAAGTTCGAAAAAATCTATTTAACTAAGTGAATGGGTAGGTAGATAGGTAGGATGGCAAGTATGTTAGGTGCTTCCGGCCTCCATGGAAGAGTTACTTGGAATATGACTGTTAATTTAAAATTATATTTTGAAACGAAATTCTGGCTTAGGTCTATTCTGTCTTTTTATTTCTCTTCAGATTATATTTTTTAAAACTAAAAGATTTTGGTCGACTATTAGTGTAACTCTTCTATGTGTCATCCCAAATGGGTGAGGCCAAGTGCTTGCCGGGTGATGCTAAATACCTAACAACTCTCTTTTTTTTTTATTTTATACCCGAAATTAATCACATAAAATAGAGATAAAAAGGATGGAAAACAAATATAAAAAATAATAATATTTAAAAAAGAACAAAAATTTTAAAAAATAAAGGTTTTAGTCATTTTAATCAATAAATGAATAGTAATTGAATTTCGACTATAATCGATCACAAATGCAATAGAAATGCAAAGAAAGTTTTGTTATTGATGATTGGAATTTTCGCCAACAGGTTTTGCTGTGAACAAATTGCGCAGCGAAATTACATATTACGATGTGATTAACGATTGCTGAACAATTTTTTGCGTCAGTATATATAATTCTTACAATTTATTAATAACTATTTATTAAATTAACATTATTAATTTTTAGGATTTTTTTAAGAATTTAAATTGGCTTTGGAGCTTTCCTCGAGTTTTTTTATTTTTTATTGCTAAATTAAGCCACTTAAAACAGACTAAAAGCTAGAAAAATTGAAATTGCATTGTAAAAAATATTATGAAATCTTATTGCATTTTATAGTATTTTTTGCTTTAGCTTTTCCTGTTTTGCTTATTTTCTTTTAGTCATTTCGTACCATTAGGCGTTTTGTTTTTTATCTCTTCTTTGCTCTTTGCATTATCGATTTTTATTCCCCATTGACATGTGGCGGTTTTTTATTTAACGCCCACAAGTGGCGGTTTTTTATTTAACGCCCACAAGTGGCGGTTTTTTATTTAACGCCCACAAGTGGCGGTTTTTTATTTAACGCCCCATGTGGCGGTTTTTTATTTAACGTCCTAGCACCGAAAAAATTTGGTACTTTCTATGCTTTTTTTGCTTCTTTACCTTTTCTATGTGTTGTCTAACTGGCAAAAACCCAAACCCAAAGGCATCTAATTTCAAAAGATCAATTTTTTCTAATTCCTGAAAAGGTTTTTATTGGCCTCAGCATAACTCGAATTTTTAAAATATTTTTTTTTCTATTCCTCATAGAAAAAACCAGCGAAAAGCAAGTGGGTCGTCCAGTACAACATCAGTAATGGCCGAAATAACTTCTAATTCAACATCAACCTCAGATTTGCCTCCGGGAAAAAAGGCCAGAATGGAGGAGAGTACAGGTGAATCCGACTCAGCCTTTTACCGGATACTNGGGGGGGGGCGATTTCAAAGGGAACACGAAGACCTAACCAGTTCAGCACCATAGTAACTTATTAAAATCATTTTGGGTTTTTTCTAGAAAAATCGACCCTACTGGGAGACCTAGAAATGTACCCTTAGTTTTTTTCACAATTTATTTTATTTTAAATCGCAAACATTTGACCCTACTAGATGCGTTCAAACCCGTGGGCTCGCTGACCTTCCGCATCGACAACTTCCGCGAGCTCAGCAAGAGTCCTCCTGATGCGGAGACCAGCAAGCGTCACTGCGATACCAAAGTCAGCGTGCGCGGACTGACCTTTGGCCTGGCCGTCTATCCGTTTCAAGGCGTGGACAGAGAGGATCCGACGAAGGAGTTCAAGGGCTTAGGGATCATTGTGAAGTGCGAGAACACCAGTGGTTGTGACATGAAAGGTGGGAGGGAATTTCCGGATAAAACAGGGACAAAACTAATCGACAAAAATTACCATCACGTAGATCCCATCGAGCTGAATGGGTGTCAATATGTAAATATTTTTGGCAGCAAATGATAAAAAAGGTCACTAAATTTTTTTCTAGGCCAAAACACAGACCGGACCAAGACCTAGCAAAAATTAAAATAGTCTCTCGATAGAAATGGACTTTTCTAGGATCTTTTGAAGCGAATTCCTTCTTGCATAATGGCACAGAAAAAGTGGATAATTGGAAGGAAAAAGAAACAAACAACAATATTTAACATGGAATGCTTTCGCGTCATAAAATCATAGCGCCAAAAATAAATTTTGATTTCTACAGGGTTTTTGCGCTGATTTTATGGTCCTGATTTTGGCTACGGTCTTGATACCGGTCTTGGTCTTGCTCCTAGCACTAGTCTAAACCATAAATTCTGGCATAATTAGCTTATGTATGGTATAAATGCCCCGGTAGGGGACATTCGAGCGCCGGGACACTAGAGCGCCAAGCGCAATAACTTATCTTAGAAGGAATTAAGCAAAATATTCTTGGTATGAAAAGATTGAGCACAAAAATAGCTACAAAATAAGTCTAAGCCCATCCGAATTGGTCCATTCCAAAAAAAGTTATGGCCATGATAATCACTCGTATCGGCCAATTCCGAAAAAATTGCATATTTTAGCCATAACTTTTTGCAGTGCGCAAATTCGGATGAGCTTAGAAACATTTGTAGCTATTTTAATGCTCTATCTTTTGACACCAAACTCGTTTCTCTAGGTTTGGTTTGAACCGAGTTATTGCGCTTGGCGCTCTAGTGGCAGGATCTCTAATGTCCTGGTCCGTAAATGCCCCGCCCCCACCTATGTGGATCTTTTTTATAGGCGATGGCTCTTGGAGTTGTGTGGCTTCTATGAAGTTTCGTGTCAAAGCATTCCTCGAATCGAGTGATGATCATGTCGACGAGTTCACGCACAAGTTCTCCTCCAGCAGCAGCAAAGAGGATTCCTCATTGGAATGGTATGACCAGGCACCGTTGCAATTCGATGTGAGTGTTGGCCTGGGTTAGCCGACATTTGAGGACCCAAAACTTTAAATTTAAATTAATGCATTTTTATAGGTTTTATTAGATTCGAACTAAGGATTTTCACATAAGTCTAGATTTTTTCCTGACGAGTTCGGGGATCCTCAACTGTCGGTTTCTCAAGTGTCGGGTTCGAATCCCCAATTGTCGGGTCCTCAAGTGCGAGTCCTCAAATGTTGCATCACCTTGGCCTGTTTGATTAGAACAGCAGAATGGGCATAAAGATGACATTTATTCAAAGAATTACAGTATTTACTCGACCCAGTGAAGGGTCTGTACTAGGGTGGCGGAATTCCCCGCGGGGACGGGTCACCGCGGGGACGGGGACTGGCAACCCTCGCGGGGACGGGGACAGATTTTCGCGGGGTCCCCGCGGGGTCCCCGCGGGGACAAGAAATTTTTCTAAGTTTTTTATATAGTGAAATTTTTTCCGCTAAAAAAATTTCTTCTTACTAAAATTCAATTTAAATTAATTAAAAATATTTTTTTATTAAAAGAAATAATTTTAAAAATTGTACTATAAAAGAAATAATCCTCAGTCTGACCTTTATGGTGCTATGTCGTTTCAGCCTAAAGTGCAAAAATGGGCGTTTCGGCCAAAAGTGCAAAAATAAAATATCGGTCCCAGAATTTTTTTTGTTAGACCCGTTAGACCAAAAGCATAAAAGGAAAAATTGTGCAGAATTTCATGCTGATTCTGATGGTATAATTTTTTTTCTCGAAATTCGGTCAAAAAGTTTGAAATATAACCGAAATATTGAATAATACGATTTTTAGGGGATATTTCGAACTTTTTGGCCGAATTTCGAGAAAAAAAAATTATACCTTCAGAATCAGCATGAAATTCTGCACAATTTTTCCTTCTATACTTTTGGGGTCTAACAAAAAAATGTCTGGGACCGATAATTTATTTTTGCACTTTAGGCTGAAATGACTCAGCACGGACCTTTATAGCCAGTCGGTCGCCAAGAAAATTATACTTAAATAATTTAAACTTAAAGGTTAATAAATGTTTCCAAGGTCAGAGGTGTCCAAAAATACATGAAGAAAAAAGATTTGATTTTTTAATAAATAAAATTATTTTTAATAAAATTTTTGTGATGGCAGCGAAATATTTTTTGAAGATTAGGACCCTCCAAATGAGTATTTTTTGATGAATAAAAAAAATAAACCAGATTGTGGGGAGCCGGCGGCCCCGATAGGGGCCGCCGGAGAAAAATTTTTCAAACTTTTAACACATTTCTTAAGGAAAATTGACAATTTTTTGGTCAGTTGTAGCCTTTTCTTCCTTAATTTCCTCCCTGAATCCTAAAATTTTTGTTCAATATTTCCCGATTTTCCCATTCTTAGGGGTGTATTTTGTCCCCGTGTCCCCGCGGGGACAAGGCCGCGGGGACGGGGACTGGCGACCATGGCGGGGACGGGGACGGGGATGGGGTCCCCGCGGGGTCCCCGCGGGGACCCCGCGGGGAGCGGGGACCCCGTCGCCACCCTAGTCTGTACAATGAGAAGGACGATACGCTGGAGCTGGTCGTCGAAATCTCGTTGGATGGGCCTGTCGGAATCATGTGAGTTTAACTTAATTGCTTATGTAGGGCATCTAAAAAGGGCACTAAAAATCGCCAAAAAGGCGCTTGATAAGGCACGAAGAAAGGCATCAAAAATGGCGAAAAGACATTAAAAAAAGCAAAAAATGGCATCTAAAAATTCAAATTTTACTGTAAAATAATTTTTTAAATTATTTTTCGTTCTTATTAGAAGCAATTTCACACAAATAATTGCATAATTTTAAAAAGAAAACAAAAACGATTTTATCCCCAATAGGAGGTATAGGATTCGTGAGCGGCGGAATAGCAAATTTTCCGGGACTCATAAAACAACACCACAATTTAGGTATTCCATTCATTTCACAGGGAATTGCCGAAGGCGGATACCATCCAAGTGAATGAGGAAACGGTGGCCATCAATAAAAACGTAAAAATTCACAGACAATTTGTCGTTGCTGAGATTTGTTACTTTAGCAATTGGCCTTGCACTCCCGCTATTTCCACAACATATTCTACAATGCGCGATTTGACGAAGGGAAGAGCGGCGAGTACAAGGTGGAGATCGAAGAGCCGGCCACCGTGGAGCATTTTAAGCGCATGTTGGACACCATGTACCCGACAAACAAACCATTGGACGGTAAGTAGAGTTATATTCCACTGTTTAAGTTCGGAAATCATAATATTGTTCGGAAGTCTTTTGGTACATCAAATGCATTGTCCTTGTCACCCTGGGGGGTCCAGACAACCCGACCCTTGACTGATTCCAAGCGTGATAATTCGGCTTAAACTCAATCAAGGAAAATGCTCTTGGTGTCAAAACATAGAGAATAAAATTAGCTACAACATAAGTCTAAGACCATCTAAATTGGATTACTTTGGCCATAATTTTTTTTTGGAATTGGCCAATTCGGATGTGCTTAGACTCATTTTGTAGCTAATTTTATTCTCTATCTTTTGACCCCAAGAGCATTTTTGTTGGTCGCCTTTAAGCCGAATTATCACGCTAAGGATAAGTCAGGGGTCGAGTTGTCATTGACCCGTCACCCTGATCATTCGAAGCAAACTGTTCAAATTTTTCATTTTTAGACCAATACATTGAGGGCATTCTGCACTTGGCCAACTAATTTTTGGTGTTCGACGTCGAGGGCAAATGTATGGAATTTCTTTTGGAGAAAAGCAAGAAAGCGGTATTGTTCAAATACCGCGTGGCCGACAAGTACGGGTACAACGCTCTGAAGGTGATTGAATTAGCGAGAACTAATAAGCATTTTTATGTGCCGACAGTTGTGGCCCTTCAAACCCTAATAAAAACATTTGAGAATTCATAGGTTGTTTGAAAAAAGTTAACGCGTTTTTTTGCAAAGCGGTATTCCCCATTTCTGGGTTGCCACGGCTACAACCACAAGGACAGGGGATGCCCAGTCACTAACAGTGGAGGGGGGGGGGATAGTCTGTTAGGGAATGTAGTTAGTATACCCCGTACGGTACGGGAACCTGACACCATTTGCTTCGCATCACCGCTCGGCTAATGGCCGATGATGGGATATGCTCCCAACGGTGATTCGAACCCATGTCCCGGGATTTGTGTCCAGTGTGATAGACCATTACACCACGCCGCCGACAAAAAAATTTGGAACGCTTTACGAATTTGCTTTTAGTCATTACACGATATAAAAATTATTCAATCCTACTTCTACTTATTAGAAATATGGAACAAATTAACGAGTTTACAACTATGATCAGTTCCGATCTTTGAAAAATATAAGCACCCCTCTATTAGAAGATAAGCATATGCTTCGAGGGGCACTGAAAATATAGGCATAATGCTTATATTCGAGGAAATACGGTAGTTTGATGTTAGAAATAGAGCAAAAATTAGCTACAAAATAGATCTATGACTTATAAGTTAGTTCATTTTAACCAAAATGATGAGCACTTGGCCAAAACATTTTTCAAAAAGGACAAATGGGATTGGGCTCATTTTATATGTGCTCCTTATTTCTGAAGATTACGTTTGAACAGAGTTATAAAAAGTTTAAACCACAATTTTTTAAAAGTTAAAACTGTTCAATTCTCCCGATCAGAAGCATATACTGCACAACATGAAGATCACGGACTTTGAAAAGGAGCTGTTCATGGCCAACGTGGCCGAATATGTCCAGTTGGGACCAAGTGCTGTGGAAGCTTTCGTGGACCGTTACAACGAGCTTTTCACTCCGGAATCTGATGAGGAGGACGAGATTGCAGTTATTAATTAATCGAACTCAAAATGTTGCCATATTTTTAAATTTATACATCGATCTTTTTTTCCCAAAAAATAGTTTTTTTTATTTTAGCCTTTTAATCATTTTATAATTATTGATTCCAATTTTTCAGACTACAAATTTCCAGAAATCATTTACTTATGTCTAACGTGCTTTATTGAATTGAAGCTAAAAACTGCAACAGTCTGCGGGGAGAAAGATTTAATATTTAAATAAAATATCTAGTGAATTATTATGGAAATTGACAATCCTGCTGGAGAATTTTCATTCAATCGGGAAAAAAACAAAAAATATTTTTAGAGCCCGGTATACACAAATTTTGGTTTTCTAACCCCCTAAAACATATGTTTTAAAGGTAAGTAACTTAGTTATTTATTAGGTAGAAAATAAGTACTAAGTAGTTCAGATTAATTGCCTATTTTTAAGTTTAATCAGTGATTGACAAAAGTAATAGAGGAAGATACATAGATCAAATTGAATTCGCTTTATATTTATTGATTGGATAAAAAATAAGCCAAATGACCTAATACTAATAAGGCATGATTTGAAGTTTGAATAGTGATCGGCACGAGGTTGGGCCCGTTCGTGATCGGAGGCTTGGCCCCTATTGATTTGAGAGTTGATCGGCGTTTTTCAGGGTCGGAGTTTTGGGTCAGGTAATTTTTATGCCTTATACATATGAATAAATTTTTAATGCGGAAGTTTGGAAATTTTTTTGTGTCAAAATAAAAAGTCACATAAATGACCAATTTAAGCAAAAAATGAGCTTATAAGAAAAAAGATCTAAATTTTCAAAAAAATTTCCCGTTCGAAATTCACTCATTGTCAACATAATGCCTTTTTAGAATTTTTTATTGGCAGAAATACTGATATAATCAGCGTAGAAAAGCCAGAGAATTCCAAATTTTATTTTAGCTCCTCGATTTTATTGCATTAAAACATATTGTTGTCTGATTTCTTTTTCTCTGTCCATTCACTTTTCTTGTACAGTTTATAATAAGGAATTCGCTTCAAAAAATCGCGGATTCAAGCAATTCAATCGGCGCCCAATTTTTATCGTAGTTTGAAATTTTTTTTGAATCGGCAGACTTATGTATGTCCGCTTGAAATGACGGTGTCTACGAATCTTAGACATCCTTAACAATTGGGGTCCCGAAAATTAAAATTTATTTTTTCTTTAAAATAACTAACCTCTAAAATACCAGTTTATTGCTTTGAATGGAAGAAAAATTAATCTTTTTATACCTATTCCAAATTTAACTTCTAAAAATACCTTGGTAAGGATGTCTGATGATAATCTGGTTACAATTGATCGATGTTTTCCCACTTATTTCGTGCTTTTACCATTCACATTTCTAGTCACATGTCACATTAGCTTTAATAAAGCTTTTTGAAAAATCTTGGGAATCTTGATAAGGGATGTCTTAAACATGTTTGATAAGGATTGCCAAATCTTACAAAAAAATTGTAAAAACAAAAATAATTTCATTTCTACTTTCTTTCCAAATTAAAAAAATATTCAAAAAGGAATTTTTGGGGAAAAATTTTTTTAAAATTTTTTTCCAAAAAAAATTTTCTCTGCAAATATAATCAATGTACTTTTTGGATAATATTTTTTCGAGGAAAAAGGTAATAGGCAACCTCGTTGCTGTTCTTACAATCCCTTGCTTTAGCTGGATTTTGATCAAGCTAAGCTTGTTATTAATTTCATTTTCGAGAATTTTTGGTATTATTTTTCATTTTACACTTAAAAAAAGTGAAAATACAAAATAGAAAACCCCAAAAACACACCTCGGGTCCCCGATCAAATTTATCAGGCTTTTTCGGGACCCCGTTATCCGGGCCCGGCCCCGATCCTTTTGCCGATCACTAGTTTGAGAATGTAAGCAAACGCGAAATATGAAAAAATGTTGCAACATATAATTGCTTCTGGCTCTGAACAGATTATGGCCTTGGTTAGAACGTCCTCTATCAGGCGCGGTGGCAAAAGAGCGGAACTTAGAAGATAGGACCAAAATTTTTTGAAGCCTACAAACCCAGAACTATACAAAGCAAATATTTACGGAATTTTATGCTGTATCTTTTGGCTTTATTAGTTTTTTTAAATTTCAAAGAAAAATTTTGGAATTTTTCAAATTTTCTAAAAAAGCGGAAAAATCGGTGTTTTTTCAAAAGTTTCAAATTTTTCACGGAAGTTGAGAAAACAAAAAGGCTAAAAGCTAAAGCATATTCTGCATATTGGTATTCGCTTTTTATTTGGGTGCATGTTTCAAAAAAATTTTTTTGGTTTGTTTCCGATTTCGCAAAAGACCGCTCTACCATAATACAAAGGGGAAGGCAGTGGTGCTTTTGTTTTTTTCATTTGAAATATATTATTTTTCGCAGCGAAAGAATTAACAAATATGAAGAAAATCGGACTGGCTCAACTCATCGCCGGTACAACTCATCGCCAAGGCTTGTAACTTTGTTCAAACCAAACCTAGAGAAACGAGTTTGGTGTCAAAAGATAGAGCATTAAAATAGCTACAAAATGAGCCTAAGCTCACCCGAATTGGCCCACTGCAAAAAAAGTTATGGCCAAAATACTCTCAATTTGGCCAAAATTTGAAAAAATAGCGATATTTTGGCCATAACTTTTTTTGCAGTGGGCCAATTCGGGTGAGCTTAGGCTCATTTTGTAGCTATTTTAATGCTCTATCTTTTGACACCAAACTCGTTTCTCTAGGTTTGGTTTGAAAAAAGTTACAGGCCTTGGCGATGAGTTGTACCGGCGATTAGTTGACCCCCACCCGAAGAAAATGGATTGCGAAATGGCATTGTATCATTCGCCCCAGTCACAGTGATGAAGGTTTTCATTTTATTCATTTCCGATTTTGCTGCTCTTTTTTTGCTAGCTTTAATATGGCGCGATTTAGTATATTTAACATTTAATAAAATTTAAAAATCTTTTATGGTTTACCCCATATAAATTCAAAAAGAACGAAACATCCCAAAAACTATTAAAATGATTGGACTTACGGTACTTCTCTAGTTTACCCCCCCCTGGAAAAAATAAATCGATTTTTTTCCTTATAAAAAAGAAATTTGAAAATGAACCGGGGGTTTTCGCACATGCTGAGTCCAAATATGATGTCAGTTTTGTCATAAGATTTCATCAAATCTTTGATTTTTTCACTTTTTAATTTTTTTCTAAGATTGAATTTTGTTCCTATACCAAACTCAAATAAATTTTAAAAATAATAAAATCATAGATTTGATGAAATCTTATGATAAATCTGACACCAGATTTGAACTAAGCGTGTGTGAAAACCCCCGGTTCATTTTCAAATTGCTATTTTGTAAGGAAAAAATTCGATTTATTTTTTCCAGGGGGGTAAATTAGAGAAGTACCTGACTTACTATTATTATTTTGCTAAACAAAAAAAAACAAAAATTATGGGAAAAATGTCGATTCCTAAATTTTGTTTGAACTTTATTTTCTCCTTAAATTATTTGTTCTTATTTTTTCCAAATAAGCTTTTATGAAAGAATAAGTTTAGTAATTTTACGATATTTTGTTACCTCTTGAATTTATATGGGATAAACCATAAAAGAGCCGTTTTATCAAATTTTCATAAGGAAATCGTCAAATTTATTACTTCTGGCTTCTTTTTTTTGAAAATTTTTTCGAACTTTTTTTAACAGGGAACCCTTTTCATTTTTTTGATCTTGGCATTTCAGGGGGGGGGGGAATTCCCCTCTCCCTTACTACGCCACTGGTTTGCTCCCCCTCCCTCCCCAGTTTAACAGGAAAATAGAAAGTACCTCATATCTTTTTTTACGTTTTAACCGAGTTATTGAATGGACTGCAAATGTCGACGGTTCCTAAATGTCATATAAATAACCGCTTATTTCATGATCTTAAATAATTTAGAATTAAATATTTCTTTTTAACCTCATCTAGCCAAGAAGTGCATCTGATATAATGGCCGAACTGACTTCCAACTCAACAGCATCATCCAAAGGAGAGAGCAAAATGGAGAAAACAGGTGTGTAAACACGCTAATTTTAATTAGTAAATATAATTGGGTTTTTAATTTTTATCAATTAAAAAAATATTTTATAAAGAATATACACTAATTTTAAAAAAAAATCAGGTGATTCCAGGCACTGCTGTTCTAAAAAATGGTTTTTTGAATATTTTCAAATAAATAAAATACTCTTGAAAAAGAATATCTCTGCTCTGAAAAAGCACCCCTATAAGAAATGATTTTTTAAAATTTAAACCAGAGTAACGAGACCGACCATCTCTGAATTAGGGGGAAGGGGAAGTTATCTTTATTTTTTCCCCTTTTCTCCGATCTAAAAAAATTTCTTCCCCCTTTTCCGATCTTCTAAAAAATTAATTTTTGTGGGGAGCTTCAGCCTCTCTCCTTCTCTCAATGATTTACGGTATTCACTATCCTCAAAGAACCCTTTTCTTCACAGATACGTTCAAATCCGTGGGCTCGCTGACCTTCCGCATCGACAACTTCCGCGAGTTCAGCAACAGTCCTCCCGGAGAGGCCAGCATGCGCCACTCGGATGCCAAACTCAATTTGCGCGGACTCACCTTTGGGCTGGCAGTCTATACACAGGATTACACCACAATGGGCAGATGCATGGAGACCATTCTGAAGTGCGAAAACACCAGTGGATGTGATATGAAAGGTGAAAATTTCGAACTTTAAATGTTTTCCTTTTGGTCATATTTCGCAATAATATGAGGTTTTATTGACTGCTAGATAGTTTGAACCATTCAACCTAAAGAAATGACTTAGTTTGCGGTCACAAAAATAGTTATAAAATGAGATAGGGAGTCAGTCCGGCCGGTATTGCGCCAACTAGGAGCACCGCCAAGGGGGTGGCTGACCGGGCTAAAGTCCCTCTTGAAACTCCCTAATCAGCCTCCCCCCTCCCATAAAACCCTCGAAAAAATAAAAAATTAGAAAATTTTAAAAAGAAAACGACACAAAAAATGACCAAGTTTTATCTAGAAAGTAAGCCAAAATCGCAAAATTTCCCTCCTCTTGGGCTCACCGTTATCTCTTAAAAAATTTCCAAAAAATGCTTTATACATAAAATGTGGGTACACAACATTCCCCCCCCCACCCGCTAGAAAAATGATTATAACTTTTTCAGGTAAAATCGAGACAAGTTTTGGTATCAAAAGTTAACTCCAAAACTTGTAAGAACAATTCTCCGATTTGGTCATGTAAAAAAAAGTTGTGGCCAAGTTAAGCCACAAAATTGTGGGTTTGGCCAAAGATCTGGCCTTAACTTTTTTTTTGAATTTGGCCAAATTAGATAGTTGTTTTGCAACTTTATAGCAGAACATTTAGGGCTATCTTTTAACACCAAACTCATTTCTCTGAGTTTTACGTGAAAAATTTTTAGCTTATAATCATTTTTTAGCGCGGAGGGGGACGAGCGAGAGAGAGGGGGGGGGGGGATGATCTGCTTCGATAAATGCTCAATTTCTAAGATAAGGATCTAAATCGCAAAATTTTCTCGGAAATACGTTTTTTTCCACTCTTAGAAACCATCTCAGCCCTCCTGAAAATTTTTCCCGGCGCTGCCCTTGGCAACAACGCCAGCGTCAGTCAATAAAATGGTCTATTATAACTTTTCAGAACTATGAGCCCTGATTTTGATATCATACTCCTAATATTAGCTACAAAATGACTTTAAACTAATTTGAATATAGAAAAATGGCTACTGGCGCCATAATGACCATCAAAGAAGTGGCTTTTATGACGTCATGGCCTTAACTTTTTCCAGTGGTCCAATTCGAATAAGTTAAGCTCATTTTGTAGTCATTTTTGCTCTATTTTTTACATCAAATCATTTTACTTATATTGAGCTTGATAATCAAAATGGTCACAATTGTAGACGCACCGATTTGAACCACATCATTTGAGAAGCGCTTCCATTTTGATTTGTGTTATGTTTTTTACCCATCGTGCATAATTTTTTATTATTACTATATCCCGAAGGATATGATTAAATTGCTGATTGTCATTAAAGGTGATGGCTCCTGGAGCTGTCTGGCCTCAGTGACTTTGCGAACCAAAACATCGATCAAATCATTAGAGGAGGAATTTGTCTTAAAGTTCACACACAAGTTCTTCTCCAGCAAAGATGAGTCGAAATTGGATTGGGAACAAGGATATCCAATTGATTTTCATGTGAGTGATGATACGATTGGGAACAGGATATGCCGAAATAGCCATTTTTAATTTTACAGCATTTAATGGATCCAAAGTACGGTCTTTACAACGAAAAAGAGGATACACTGGAGCTGATCGCGGAAATCTCGGTGGATCCGCCTGTCGGGGTCATGTAAGTTTTACCTCTTAAGAAAGGAATGTACATAAGACAGAAATATATCCATGGTAAAGTGAGTGAAAAAAAATTATCGACACAAATACTCAGAGACGAGGGATAGAAGGAAGTTTTTTGAAGAAAAGAGCGAAAGAAAATGTGAGAGACAAAGGGAAATTTTTAGTTTTGAAAACTTTTCCAACATCAATTTTTTGCCATTTTTCTGTTCATATTTTACATGGACAAAGGAAGATCAAAGAGGTTGACCAATTTCATACGGGGGTAAAGGGTAGGAGGAAACGTCTTGCGGTCTTCGGTCCGCGACTTGCGGACCGAACATTTGCGGACCCGACAGTTGCGGACCGACACTTAAGGACCGACACTTGTGGACTGAACAAATGCGGTCCGACATTTGCGGACCAAAATATGGCAAAGAAAATTAATATATTTTTGAGGCCTAGGATTTTCCAACAATTTCACAAACCTCGAATTTTCAAAAAATTTTCAAAGGCCTCGGATTTTCAGAAAATCGCATTGGTTCAGTCCGCAAATATTCGGTCCGTAAGTGTCGGGTTCCCAAGTGTCGGATCCGCAAGTGTCGGTCCGCAAATGTTCGGTCCGCAAATGTGTGCTCACCGGCGGAGGAAAAGAGGTAGGAAATATAGAAAGACTAGTTGACCAATTTTTAAAGAATTGGTCTATTCTATTCCTATTTTCTGAAATTTCCCCGGGAATGAAATCGGCCGAAGGTGGAAACTATTGTTTCATTCCGCAATAGAGTGAAATTTTCAAACCCCTATATGGAACAATGCTGATTAATTGATTAAATTAAATTTTGAAGCTGATTAAATTTTCTTAAGAAAAGGGCTAATATTCTCAAAATATTGCATAAACTTTTTTTCGCTCATTCGCATCCCGGGATCAGGGATGACCATCTCCGCATTTTTTAAATTTATGATCCGAAAAGATCAAGGAATTTTAGTGATTTTCTATTTGTTTTCAATTTTTTAAGCTTTTTTGGTTGTTTTATATCTTCTAAAAAAGCTTCCAACATTTGTATTTCATTTCATACCATTCATTTCACAGGGATTTGTTGATGACGGATATCATCCAGGTGAATGGAGAAACTGTGATGGTGAACAAAAAGGTAAATTGGTTGTACTGTAAAATTGTTTTTTCTACCTAAAAGTTAGGAATGGATTTTTTATTTGAAACGAAAAAAAGTGTTCGTTGAAACGAGAGAATGCTCATGAAAAAATGTTGAAGAAAACGAAAAGAGTGCTTATGGAAAAGAAAATGAGTGTTCATTGATACTGTAGCACGTCCGCTAACTTTTGGGTAGAAAAAACAATACTAGAGTACTAGTTGTCATTTAAGTTGTTCAAGATTAAATGGAATTTTTAGTTATTGGCTGTGCATTCTCGATATTTCCACAACATATTCTACAATGCGCAATTCGATGAGGGACAAAGTGGCGAGTACAAGCTGCAGATCGAGGCACCGGCCACCGTGGAGCACTTCAAGCGGATGTTGGCCACAATGTACCCAGAGAATAGACCATTGGATGGTAGTTTTAGTTTTCTTGACATTTTATTAAATTAGACATATCAAGATGGGGTTTAATTTGTCAAAAAAAATTGACTTCAAATAATTCTTTACAATCCCGTTCTTGAGATAATAGTTGTGAAGAATGATTTGTAATTAAAATTATCATTTTCAGACCAATGCATTGAGGGTGTTCTGCATTTGGCCAACCAGTTCCTGGTCACCGATGTTGAGGGCAAATGCCTTGAGTTTCTTATGGAGTACAGTACGAAACCGGTATTGTTCAAATACCGCATTGCCCACAAGTACGGATACGCCGTGCTGAAGGTGATTTTTAAATTTTTTTTTCTAACCAAAGGATCACTTTTTATTGTTCAGGACCATGTGCTGAACAACATGGAGCCCGAGGATTTCAGAATGACTATGTTTAAGGGCAACCTTGCTGAATATGTCCAGTTGGGGCCCGATGCTGCGGAAGCGTTCATGGCTCGTTACGACAAGCGTTTCCCTCGACTGATTCTTGATTTGGAAGAGCGAAAGCATCAGTCCCAAAACCTTGAATGACTTTTTTACAAGTTAATCTATCAATCTGCTTTTCTTTCACCATCTTTTTATTATTGATAGCTTTTTCTTAGTTTCCGACCATCATCCATATATTTATCACGCATAAACATTTCGATAAAACACTATGTATAAAACACCAATGATTAGTTCTATTTTTAAAAAATATTTATAATGAAAAGTATTTTACGATGGAAATTCATGAAAATTTTATTGGAAAATTGAGATTAATGCAAAATTTCTCTGTAAAAAATAAATGTTTCCCATGGAAAGATTCCCATGGAAAAAACAATTTTTCTATAAACGAAAAATTGTTTATTCATTTTGAATTTGTTACCAGTGTTCTGCTATTTTTTATTTATTATCTATTTACTATAATAGCACCAGCGATGGAGATTATGCAGAAAAATTGCCAAATTTGACTAAAATATGTTGAAATTTCCCCAAATATGTGCACATACCTATTAGGTACTAATAATCCAAAATATGGACAATTGACGATCTTAAGAGACTATAAATGAATAAGCCTTTAGCCCCGAGCATATTGAACCGTGCCTATTAACCTTTTATAACCCCACTCCCTCCTCGACAAAATGCCTACTCGGGTTTGCCATTCTCATGCCTTTTTGCCACCAAAATGGATCAAAGATGACGGTTCCACTACAATTGGGAGCAAAATAATTGGGCGCAATGCGACAATTGGGCGTGATTTTTAGTAATTGAAAATTTTGTAAATTGTTAATATTTTTTATTTTTGCGCCCAATTTTCGTGTCACCAGCAGAATGACTTTGCTAAAATGGAGCATAACTCGGTTCACGCAACTTAATTGATGCCCATAATATCTCCGTTTTGGCCGAAAATGAAATGGCGTTGTTTGGGCATAACTTTGTTCTCAATAATAGATCAACATCCGAACTATTTTTCTAGCTAATTTATTGTTCTTTCAATTGATATTAGAATCATTTTTATAGGTTTTGGATCCAGTCCAGTCGATCAGTAAAAGAACTTAAATTTCCTAATAATGGTATTTTTGTCATTTATACGACAATGGTTATAGTATCTACCAATATCCCAAGAATAATGTTTATTTCTTTGAAAATTTGCATTTCGGAATTTTTCTGAGGCGCCGCTCAACATGAATCTGACAATAAGCTCCATTTCGTCATATATTACGATATTTGATGTCATTGACATCCCTTACCAAATTTTTTAATACAAAAAGTTCCATTTTTTTAGGATTTTTCAATTTTTCTCTATCTCCCACTTCAACCGCATTTCCCTTTTCAAAAAATTCCAGAATATTCAGTGCAAAAAAGTTTCGTTTCCGAGACAATCAAAACTCGAGACCGAGACCGAGGCTCTCGAGAAGTTTAAAGATCGGTAAAAGAACATAAATTTCCTTCGGGGACTAAAATCTCACCCGAGACTTTTTTTTTGTTTTTTGGCCATTGCCCTTTTCCCCTGCTGCTGTTCCGTTGGACCTTTTCACATCCACTTCATTTATTGTGTATCATCCCAGTTTCCGATCGATCAGCAGCAATCAGATACAATCTTCTCTTCTGCCTATGTATGCACATATTTTCGAAAATTTCACATAATTCATTTTTAACAAAAATCCGCTTCTTTTATAACATTATATTTCCATTTTATAGAGCTATAATTTTTCAAAAATCTCAGGTTTTCCAAAAGACATTTTTTTAAAGGGGAAAAATAAAAAAGTCAATGGCTAATTTATGTTTTCACCATTTAAAATCCAAGTTATTTATTTCTCCAATATGCGATTTGTTTATTATCAAGATATTGTTTAAATTTTCAATTACCATAGTATTAGAATTCCCTGTTTTATAAGCTCCCCCTCCTAAAATAGACTCCCGGCTAAAGAGTTTGAAAAATACAGCCCCTGCATTAGAAGCCCCCCCCCCCTCCCGCTTGAATAGAACTCCAGTTACCTAATACTTAAGTTTGTTGCCCCACTTTTTTGCAAAAAATATTTTCTTCCCTAAAATCGCCAAAAAAACAACCAGTGGTAATTTTTGACGCTTAATTCTATTTTGACGTCCATTTTGACGTATTGAATCATCTGAAAAAATGGCCTAAAATGGACCACAAAAAATTTCAAAATTTTTCGACTTCAGCGTCGAAAAGTGACGTCAGATGATGCAATACATTAAAATGGACGTCAAAATCGAATTCAGCGTCAAAAATTACCCTTGTAAAATTATTTTTAGGTGATATTAGGGAAGAAAATATTTTTTCCAAAAAGGCAACTAACAATTTATTATTACCGACTTCTCTCTGAAGCCGGGTAAAAAAATCCGTAAGTTCTAATGTTGTTTTTCCGGAATTTAAATATTAAGTCTGATATATAAAATAGTTACAAGCACAACCGTGATGGCCGAAGTGATACCTAGCTCAGTACCAATTCTTCTGGAAGGAAAAACAAAAAAGGAGGACACAGGTGGGTGAATCGCTGAACAATGGTTTTGAGTATAAACAGCCAGGGGCGAGCCAAAAATTCATAAAAACCCCAAAAAGTTTCAAAATTAAAAAAGGAGCAAAAAAGTGTATCAGAATAAGGTTCATCATTAAAAAAACTCCTATAGCTTATTTGGGAAGGGAAAATTTTTGCACCACTTTCCAACCATCGGTCCAAAAATGCGCTAATTTCAAAAAATTGGTGCATATACCATAGATTCAAACTCTAAAAACCTACTTCAGGCTAATGCTTTAAGCGGTGGCCTTCACAAAATTTAAATGCAGAAAACAGCCATTTTCACACATAGATTTGCATCGATCACTCTTTATTCTAACTTGTTAATCTATTTATTGTTTTCCAAAAAGTAATTCATCAAATCCATCATGATATACCGTATTCCCTCTATTAGAACGGCCCCCTCCATTAGACCGGCCCTCTCGAGGGTGGTTGAAAAATAGACCGGCCCCCTCCATTAGTCCGGCCCCCTCCATTAGACCGACCCCCAACAAAAAGACCTCCAAAAGCCCTTAGTCGAATTTTATTAAATTTTATTTTTGATATAAACGTTTTTTTTAGAAATCGAGTAAAATTTTTCATTTTGAATTTAATTAAGATCATAACGAGCCTAGCGTTTCGGGGGGGGGCGTATAGAAAATTTTTAAAAGTCAATTTTTAGGGGTGCATTTTCGTAACTGCTACATATATCTGTTTTTATAGGGATGTACCTATTAATTTTGATCCAAAAATTTTGTTTTGTTGGAAAAGGAGGGGCCGCCGGAGAAAATTTTGGGAGAAAATAGGGCATTTTTCTTAAGAAATTTGATCATTTTGGCTGAAACTATGGTTCGGGGTATACACCCCTGAATTTAATCTTGCAAATGGAAGAACAAACTTACAGGAGCCTAGATGAGAGCGAAAATTTTAAATATTTTTTAGCAGAACATTTTGTTGGTTTTTTTGTTGATTTTTCAGGGTTTATAGAAAAAATTTTTCTGATGGTTGAAAAATAAAACGGCCCCCTCCATTAGACCGGCCCCCTCTATTAGACCGGCCCTCTCGAGGGTGGTTGAAAAATAGCTTCAGAAGATGCGTTCAAACCCAAGGGCTCCTTGACCTTCCGCATCAACAACTTCCGCGAGTTCAGCAAGAGTTCTCCTGGGAAGCTGCGCATCTGCGATGCCAAAGTCAGCGTCCGCGGTCTGACATTTTGGCTGGCCGTCTGTCCAGTTCGATGCGTGTTCAAGGTGGACCCGAAGAAGGAGTACATTGGCATGGGGATTGTACTCAAGTGCGGGAACATCAGTGGATGCGATGTGAAAGGTGAGAACTATCAAATATTACGGTCTAGTATACCGTAAATTCTCTAATATAAATCCTCCCTCTATTATAAGGCCTCCCCCTCTAATATATGGTAAGGAACCCCTCCAATATAAGGCCCTCCCTAGACGGAGATGATATTATAGAAACAATATTTTTAATAAAGTGAATTTATTTAATAATTGTTTGTAATGGACTAAAAAGAAGAACAGAACAAAAAATAATTAATTTTGTTGAAAATGAAAGGCTAAAATCCATATCTATCCCTAAAAGTCGCTTTTTTATTACAACGATAGTAATATTAAAGTGACTGGTTAACAACACATTATTTAAAGAAGAATGCATTTTTAGAATTAGTAATGCTTTGAGGTCCCGTGAAAAGTGCAAGGGATCAAAGAGCAATGTTTATTTCGTTAAATGTCATAGGCTTTCATATGATTTTATTTTGTCTATTTGATTTTGTCACGATTTTATTTTATATCTTTTTAGTAATATTTGATATCTTTAGGAGATTATATAAAAACAAAATGTAAATTTTATTATTCGTCATTGGCGTTTTTCATGCGAGGGTTAGTCCAACTTACGAAAAATAATAATTGGAAAAAATATAAGAAAGTTGAAAAATATTAAGGCCTCCCTCTATTATAAGGTTCCCCTTCGACCAAGGTTGAAAAATATAAGGCCTAGGCCTTATAATAGAGAATTTACGGTAGATGCATATTAGATGTATTAAAGGAAAATTGGCACTAGTTAAAAAAGTGGTCCTTTTTAATTGAATATTTGAAGGTTTTGAATACCAACCATGTTCAAGAAGGGACGGGAGAAAGGAGGAGTTAAAAGTCAATAATATGCAGTCTTCGAACCCTTAAAACAGATCTTGTATTTTTCCCACCCAAGGAACAAGTTAAACTTTGGCCCAACAAGTTGACTAACATTCTTGAATATCATCCCAGGTGATGGATCCTGGAACTGTCTGGCTTCTATGACTCTGCAAATCAAGACATTGCTGGAAAAGAGAGTGGACCTGCGCAAGTTCACGCACCGGTTCTCCAGCAAAGAGAAGTCATCCTTGGAATGGGAGGAAGACGAACCGTGGAGTTTAGATGTGAGTGTGAATATGTGCAACCGGTAGAATAAGCCCTAAATGACCATTGTCCATTGCACAATTTGCAGTTTTTGGTTGATCCAGAGAACGGCCTTTACAACGAGAAGGAGGACACGTTAGAGCTGATCGCTGAAATCTCTGTGGATGCACCTGCCGGGGTCATGTAAGTTTTATTAATGAGCTATAGTAAAATGGGGATCATGGAATGGCTTCGGTAGCTCAGAGCATAGCGATAGAAAGGAGTCAATATGTTTTTTTTTATCGGGGAGGAGTAGAGGCTACCGGATTTGCGTGACAATGATTATGTCGCAAAAAATTAAGATTTTAGAGTATTAAGAAATTTAATCATGTTTTATGAAGGTTCGCTATGTATATTAAAAGGATGTAGAGGCCCTCCTGATATGTGCCGGCATTTGAAAGCTTTTGTTTACTTAATCTTTGTTTGAACGCATTTAATGAAATAAATTGAGCGCTCTCGCCTATTAATTAATAAATTTATTTCATGGAATTTTAAGTTATTATGGCAAAAATTCTGCTGGACTTTTCAAAATGCGATAATAATGTAGACATCCCTTTTTTGGATCAATAAATTATTATCGCAAATGCATTGAAAGGCACTCTTCTAAGTAAGTTCAAAGGCATTGGCACCCACCCCTATGAAGACCAAATGCTAAAAAGAGCAGATTTAATTTATTTCTGATACCCATTCATTTCATAGGGAGTTGCCAAAGACGGAGAACATCCAGGTGAACGATGAAATGGTGTTCATCAACAAAAATGTAAATATTTCATTCTAATTTTCCATTATGAATAATAAAGAGTGGAAAGTATGCAATTTGTTTAGCAATTGGCCATGCACTCCCCCTACTTCCACAAAATGTTCTACAATGGGCAATTCGATGAGGGGAAAAGTGGCGAGTACAAAGTGGAGATCGGGGCACCGGCCACCGTGGAGCACTTTAAGCGGATGATACAGACAATGTACCCGGAGAACAAACCGTTGGATGGTAGTCTTTAGTGTTTGTGGATTTAGTTGTCAGAGTTTCGAATTTTTTAGTTGAAAAAATCCAAGTGGGATCAAAAATTTCTCCATCGAAAAAACTAAGGCCATTTTTACTGACCCTCTGCAAAAAAAGTTATGGCCAAAAATAGTGATATTTTGGCCCAATTTAAACGGATTTAAGCTCATTTAGTAGCAAAATTTTTAGGCTATTTTTTGATAACAAAATGGTTTCTCCAATTTTATGTTAGAACTGAGAAATAACGCTTGATCCCATATGTCGGATCTCCAAAGGTCGCGCACAACGGATTTGCATACCAATACAGATGATTATTAACAGAATCGATACATCACCTATAAAAAGTTCTAAATAATTCCGCTTTTAGACCAATGCATTGAGGGTGTTCTGCACTTGGCCAACCGGTTCCTGGTGACCGTTGTCGAGGGCAAATGTTTGGAATTTCTGATGGAGAAAAGCATGAAACCAGCACTATTCAAGTACCGCGTGGGTGACAAGTACGGGTACACAGCTCTGAAGGTGAGGAGGCAATTTTTTGACCAAATAATCAATTTTCATCATATTGAGGACCATATGCTGCGCAACTTGAATGTCGCCGATTTTAAGATGAAAATGTTGAAGGCCAATATGGTGGAATATGCCAAGTTGGATCAAAGTGCCGCAGAAACTTTCATGGCCCGTTTCGATGCACTAATTATTCCGGAATCCGAAGAGGAGGACTGAAAAGGATGCTTAACAATTAACCTGCTGATCATTTTTCCTATAAAAGACTTTCATTTTTATATTCTAATTAACTTTGTTTAATTTTTTAATCATTTATTTCATAAGGTTATTTAAGCTATGCGCAAAGTTTTTTGAATTGATGCAAAATGTCTGCAGTAAAAAAAAAGAAAAGAATAAAAAGTTGCTTTCAAAAACCTGATAAAGCAATAAAAATGACCTCGTTAAAGCCCAAAGTTGTACATAACAAGTAAGATTCATTTTTCTTGCACAATTCTATAAATGAATTATAAATTTCGATGTGTTCAAATACATATGGTTCCAAAAGAACTTCCCGAAATATTTGGAAAAAATGTCAATATAATTTTTCAATTATGAAATACCGAATATCATGTTTCGGGACCTTTATAGGAGACTTGGCTACTAAATTTAGAGCATCCCTCTCCCGGGGATTTGGTCTCAGGAAAAATTTCACAGAAAAATTGGCTTATACAAAAACTCTTGCATAACATCTAAAATTGCTAATTGTCAAAAAAAATATTGATATTTTCAGGGAGGGTGGAGAATAAAAGGTGCTACCGTATGTTGTTTTTAAAAACCTTTATAAGCCCAAAATCAAATGCGTCGTTTATCAAATTTTTGTTCAAAATGTACGTGCTTACGCGTTAGTAAAAAATCCCAAATAGTCGCGTTAGTAAAAAAAGCCCAAATCCAATCAACACACAAATGTCGCGTTAGTAAATTTTTTACTTTTTTTTAATAACGCGACTATTTGGGAGTTTTTACTAACGCGCAAGCACCAAAATGTACAGTGAGTCGCTCCGATCATGACATTTGAATTTATTTTGATGCATATTATACATTTTCACACACATAAGTATGACAATTTATCCGATTTGCGCCCATCATTTGTCCATTTTATACATGCAATCTTCGGCATTTTCTATTTATTTGTGTCATCAATGACCAAGAAATTTCATGAACATTTTTCCTAAAATTTTTCTCAATTTGGAATTTTTCTCTGGTGATCCCTTATTGAAAAAATTAAAAAAATTCAGCACTTTCCAAGTAAATCCGAAAAAAATTTATTTTTATGATTCATAACAAGATAGATATAGATATTATATATTATTTATAATCTATAAGCGCAAAGCAAATTCTTCGAGATAGAGAAATTTTGCAAGTAATACCGCATTCTTTTATAGAAAAAATTTAATTGAAATTTGAAATCAGTGGAAAAGATAAGTGAAACAACAGTGATGGCCGAAGTGAACAAACACCCCCAGTTCAACAACACCAACTCCTTGTTCGCCGCCGGCAAAAAGGCCAGGATGGAGCAGGACACAGGTGTATCTGATGAACAATCACTAACAATCAAGGGCGCCGCCATCCGCCAGAAAAAAATTAAGGGGATCTTTCAGTTATTATTAGGGCGAGGAATCTTATGGAAATCCATATTTTTTCTGCGCACTCAGAACGGCCTGGAAACCACGTAAAACACGTTTTCCACTTGATTTGAACCTTCTAGCTTGCATTTTAGGATCCATATTTTCCATATTTCGGACTTTTTGTCCATTTTTTAGTTAATTTTCAGAAAAGGAATATGAAATTAGACTATTTTTTCCTCCGTAAATTCATTTTAAAATATTAAAAATGATTTTTAGAAGAAAAATTTTCATTTTTTCTGCCAAAAATTCGCCAATTTTTATCCATATTTTCCATATTTTTGTCCATATTTGGCGATTTTTTGTCCATATTTTATGGCCATATTTCGCAATTTTTTGTCCATATTTTTCCTCGCCCTAGTTATTAATGGTGCTATGTCGTTTGTAAAAAAAGGCCAATGTGGGCGTTTGTAAAAAAGGGCCAATGTGGGCGTTTGTAAAAAAGGGCCAATGTGGGCGTTTGTAAAAAAGGGCCAATGTGGGCGTTTGTAAAAAAAGGGCCAATGTGGACGAAAGTAAAAAATATTGTAAATAGCTTTGAATTAACTGTACTAAAAATTATAAGCTTTAAACAAAATTTCTAAAGCCAGAAGTAAAGAATTTTTTTAATTTTAAATGTTTAAAAAATAATAAATATAGGGATTGGTCTCTTCAGTACGCTGTCCCTTTATTTATTTTTAGTTGTCTGAATTAATTAGAACATATAATAATATGTGTGTTTCGGCCCATATCGTAGACATACAAAGCAAACTTAAGAACACTTCAATCAGCAATAAAATAAGAAAAGGTGAATAATACATCTTGGATAGAACAGTATGAATGGTGGCGATTGATAGCGGCCGAATGGTGGCGATCTAATTGCTAGTAGCGCGGCCGACTGTTGCCGTATAATACATAATTATATGATACAAACCACAAGTATATTCCCATTTTGATTACGGTATTCTTCGTCTGGTGGATTGAAAATAAATTCCATGTAATGACGTGCGAGTGTGTCAACGTGTTCAACTTAATTGTCCAAATAAAAAATATTTACACTTTTGTACCATCGGGTTCTTCCTTCTCGATCGAAACTTCCCGGCTAAGAGAAATATCTTCGCCTGATAAATCACGGCTTTTCGTATCTTCTCTGCTATTCATTATATTGATTAAAGATTCTCCTTGCATTTCACTGGACCCTTGTGTATGACTTGATCCTACGATGGATGTGATCTATCGGCTGTCGAACTATCTTTTCTGCCAATAATTCGATCGAATATACGCATGAGTCTTTCTGGGTTTTCCGCGA
Source organism: Rotylenchulus reniformis (assembly GCA_001026735.1). Taxonomy (NCBI): domain Eukaryota; kingdom Metazoa; phylum Nematoda; class Chromadorea; order Rhabditida; family Hoplolaimidae; genus Rotylenchulus; species Rotylenchulus reniformis. The sequence continues at coordinate 57,117 of LDKF01000150.1, read as the reverse complement.
GAAGAGGACTTTGAAAGCGTTTGTGTCGGTTGAACTCCTTCTTTAGATAGTAACTTTCTCTTTCGCTGTAAATGAAGTCAACAAATTTGTATCTTATACCGAATGCCTCGCATATACGCTGATCCTTAATAGATGATGTTCCTTTCTCGTCTAATTGTAGCAACAGGTAAGATAGTCTATTTAACTAATTAGCATTAATTTGACCAAAATTATCCCGAAATTTCTCCATTCTCGATCATTTCCTAAAAAAACTTTAATAATGTTTATTCTAATTATTTTGCCACTTCATATTCCTCCAGTGTATTTTTGATTTTTTATCCACTTCTTCATATATTCTGTCCCTTGGGAACGGCTTATTTTTCGAGATAGTATTTTAATAACTCTTTCATCACTTTCCGTAAATAACTGCTGAAAAAATTCAGAACATTAAGAAGTGCAGCATGTCGTACACTTGCAGGATCAAATACATCTGCATTTATTGCCTTTTTATCAACCAATTCCATGATTCCACCGGGTTAATTGACAGTGTCCTAATAAGTATTGAAATTGAAAATTTGTCCATTATCTATTTTGGAAATCCATTGATTGGTCATATAAACTACGAATGAATTCAATTCTTCACGTAATTCCCCATTGAAATCATTTCAGTAGCTTTTCAGCACGGGCCACATTTTCTTTATTTCTCGTTTTCTCAAGAATGGCAAGGCCAGACAACGCCGGACCTTTAATCTTTTATTTATTTTTAATTTTGTAATTTTTTACCCATTTATTTAATTCTCCCTTTTCTTTGAACGCGCGAAACACCGATGGAAAACGCGTTTGAATTTGCTATATCACTCTACTGAAGAGGCCCATCCCTATATTTATTATTTTTTAAACATTTAAAATTAAAAAACTTTACTTCTGGCTTTTAGAAATTTTATTTAAAGTTTATAATTTTTTAGTACAGTTAATTCAAAGCTATTTACAATATTTTTTAATTTCGTCCACATTGGCCCTTTTTTACAAACGCCCACATTGGCCCCTTTTTACAAACGCCCACATTGGCCCTTTTTTACAAACGCCCACAATGGCCACTTTTTACAAACGCCCAAATTGGCCACTTTTTACAAACGCCCACATTGGCCATTTTTACAAACGACCCAGCACGGTTATTAATTATTATGTATCGATCTTTATTATGTATCGATCTTTGTTATTATGTAGGGTTTGTTGCTATACCCTGATAGGGATTATCGGAGAAATTTTTTGGAAAATTTTAAATTTATGCATTTTCTTGAGAAAATGGCCCTTTTGGTTTTTTCCAACCCAAGAATCTACTTTTCTCTGTCTTCTTCCCAATTAAATCCCCGAAAAATCGGGGATTTTCCTGTCCCCGACCAGCATTGGTCCATCCCAGCAGAGGGGCGTAACAAAAAAAA
>LDKF01000150.1:30745-53577 GCA_001026735.1 Rotylenchulus reniformis | reverse complement strand
AAAAAATTTCGGGGGGTCGGGGGAGGAAAGAGAGGAAAAATCGAAAAAGGGGAAGAAAAATTGATCAATTTTTATTTAGAATTAGTGGATAGTGGATTGGCCACCTGTGGCACCAGCCTTACTTCCATTATTCCATTACTTCATTTTATAGGGAGTTACCAAAAGCAGCTGTCATCCAAGTGAACGGGGAACCAGTGGACGTCAACAAAAACGTAAAAATTCATAGATTTATAGACACTTTAGAGGTCGAAATTTATTAATCCATTTTTTAGCAATTGGCCATGAACTCGCGCTACTTCAACTCCATGTTCTACAATGTGCAATTCGACGAGGGGCGAAGTGGCGAGTACAAGGTGCAGATCGAAGAGCCGGCCACCGTGGAACACTTCAAGCGGATGCTGGACACAATGTGGCCGATAGACAAACCATTGGATGGTAGAATTTCCGACTGTAATGGATGAAATACAGAGGGTATAAGCAGGGTTAACAGCCGTTTTTATGCGGCATTTGCCGCATTTTTGGCCCTTTCGCCACACTTTTCCCGCATTTTTTTATCCAATCGTAGTGAATCGGTGCAATATCTTTTAATTTCACATTCAGACGAATGCATCGAGGGTGTTCTGCATTTGGCCAATCGGTTTCTGATGACCAGTGTCGAGGGCAAATGTCTGGAATTTCTGAGAGAAAAAAGCAAGAAACCGGCACTGTTCAAGTACCGCATGGCCGACAAGTACGGATGCACCGTTCTGAAGGTGATTTGTAGGGTTCGGACTTTTAGGCGAATGCCTTTTTCCTATTGATCTAGAGAATAGTCTAAAAAACTGCATAAAACTTATTTTTCTTCATTTTATTTTTTTTCTGAGAATAAATACTTGGTATGCATGCGGTTTGACACAAGTGATAATAAACTGGTCATAACCAGGGCCCGGATAGTTTTGCAAATACATATTTTTTCCTGATATCAGAACGCTGAAATAACCACGAAAAACTCATTTTCCACTTGATTAGAACCTTCTATAGTGACTTTTAATTTGCATATTTTTGCATATTTTGCGATTTTGGAGCATAAAGCATATTTGCATATTTTGGTGCATATTTTGGCCTTTTCGAGCATATTTTGAGCATATTTTACCATTTTTGGTTAAAAATTCATAATTTTTAAATATTTTGGCATTTTGAGCATATTTTTTTAAAATTTTTTGCATTTTATAAAAAAATGTTATTTTGTAATTTTTCGCCATTTCATGTCTGTTTTGCGAAATTTTAGTCATTTCGTGTCTAAGCTTTTTAAATGTTCAGCATTTTCACGAAAATTTTCAAAAGAATATTGAAAATGCACAAAATGAATGTTTATTCGTCAAATGATTGGTTTGCTGGTAGAAATAATTATTTTTTGCATTTTTTAAATAAATTTTAAGCATATTTTGTATGAAATTTGGTCAATTTTAATGCATATTTTGGTGCATATTTTAGCTTTTTTGAGCATATTTTATACACATATTTTGCCAATTTATAATGCATAACTATCCGGGCCCTAGTCATAACTTTTCAGAAATGACATTAAGAGGCGGTTTTAATATGAATAGATAGATCGCCCAAAATATTATCTACAAAATCGTGTCCATTTTGTCTCTTGAAAAAAAAGTTATGGCCATGGCGTCAAGCATGGCCACACCTTCGATGGATGTTTTGACGCCAGAGGCTGCAATTTTTTCAAGTGTCAATTCGAATAATATTTTTTCATATTGTAAAATTTAGGGCTATCTATTCATACCAATACCGTTAAAAGATCAATGTGGTTCAAAAAAGACCCATTGTGGCTCGCGCCAAACCGACCCAAATTAATTATTTTCGTGCCTTTTGCACTTTTGGTCATTTCTCACAGCTTTTTGACTCTTTTTATACCTTTTAAGCACACTTTTGACTGAAATAATTAATTCAGAAGCATGTACTGCGCTATCTGAAGCACACGGACTTTGAAGTCAAAATGTTCATTATCAACGCGGAGGAATATAACAAATTGAGTCCCAGTGCTGCGGAAGAGTTTAAGAACCATTTCTTCTTTTCCCACTAAACCTGATCTTTGAACTTTCGAATCTGAAAAAATTTATTAATTTATTCTGTTTATTATGATCTCGGAATAAAAAACAATAAAAAATTATTCTTAAATATGAATTTTTTAATAAATTAATGGGCTAATTTTGGCCATTGGATCTCATTTTTTCGTTTTCAATAATCCGAGCTGTAAGTAGAATAGGTATAAGGATCGTTTGTTTATAAAATATGCCAATTGATTAACTCCAATACAAATTTTTTAAAGCCTTAAACTGGGGATAAAAGTTTAAAAGGCAAAGTTGTGCAAAAATTTACGTAATTTTTTGATATATTTTTTATTTTTCGAAATTCACTGAAAAGGTTGGTAATTTTTGAAATTGTAGAAAGTTAAATTTTTCAAAAAATTTCGCACATTTTAAGGAAATTTGAAAAAAAATAATGAAAAACACTATCAGATTATTCTCTAGAAACTTCAAGCCAAGTTTTTTTTTATTTAGTACTTTTTGATGCCACATAAAACACCATATTTTAATCTTAATTATAATCAATCCTTCCATAAAATCTATATTTTATAAAAAACATAGTTCCTATTAGTTAGTACATCGGATAAGCTAAAATTTTCAATGCTTATATAAAAAATATAAAAAATTGATATAATATTTTTTTTTAAAAATATCCAGGCTATTATAAATAAAAAATCAATAGAGCAAAATGTTAACAAGGTTAATAACAAGATTCCATTATCTTCCTTACATATTCACTTCTTATAATAAATTTTTGCGTCTAATATTTTGTTTGACATGCTTTTTACATATTGGGGTGGTGCATAAGTTCTGTCATAGTAGAAGGAAATTTTGAAAATCTTAATTTTTCACTTTTCAACCCTATATGAATTTGGTGTTAAATGAAAGCTTGAAGTAAGTCATATATTAAATTTTTGCGTCTAATATTTTGGTTGACATGCTTTTTACATAAATAATTCCATATTACCTATTTTACAATGTTTAATCAGATATTATTCTCACAGTCAGATTTGTTTTAAATATTGGTAATAGAAAAGCGTGCTTGCACGTTACATCAAAAACGCAATCCGACCAAATATGCAGGCTGTCGCATTACATCAAAAAACGCAATTCGACTAATTATGCAGACAGTCAAGTCCAACAAAAAAGTCAAATTTCAAATGAAAATATTCGAATAAAATTAGGACTTCTCGCCAATGTTGCGTTCTTAAAAAGCGCAAATCTAATCAAAATGGTGTTTGGCTTTAAATAATGCCAAATGGAGCGTTAAATTTTCTGCCAACGATTTTTTCGCAATTTTTTTGGTCAATTTGGGTCAACAAACCGCATGGAAATAGCTACTATTTTTGTTCTGTCTGGTGAGTTTTTTTTTTGCGATTTGTTGATCAATACATGCTGATTAATATATGCTGCAAATATATGCTGATTAGATGACCCAAGTCCATAAAAAGCTGATGGTATTATCTGCCCTGACCATAGCTCACTTCTGTATAAGAATAAATTCCTGCGTTCTTAAAGCAGAAATTATTAGGCTCTTTTTCATCAGTCTAGGAAATTTTTTAAAAGCTCCTTTTTACTTATTTTATGTCGGATTTGCGTTTTTGATGTAACGCAACTATTTACGCTTTTGATGTAACGCGCAAGCACCATAAAAAGTATCTAGATCAATGATAAGAGAATTTTTTATATAGCTGTTTAAGAAATTAATCCTAATTATAATATCAATATTGAATTCAAATTCTTGTACAGATATTAAGTATGGGACCAATTATTATGATGTTATTCGCCTTGCTTTGCCTTGTTGAAGGTGGTCGTGATCTAAAGATTTATGTGCAAATGGATTTTGCTGTATTTGCAAACGGATCGGACACCATACATGAGCTGAAGGATAAAATTGCAAATGTTCTAAAATCCACTGCTACAATGATGGAAAACAGCGAGTTGTATAAGATACAGAAGGATAAACTTGGCCATTTTTCTTACTATGATGATCAGACTCTTGATGCAAGCGGAATCAGAGACCAAGACATTTTATATATACAGGAAGAGTCCCGCCGAGCTCCTCGAATTCTGCCACCACACAAGAATACCATCCACAGCAAACGCAAAAGAAAACCGTCGCGGATCATCGGCCTCGACCGCATCAAAGAACTAAGCAAACGGCAGCGCACCGGCCTCAAGGGTGCTATGTCGTTCCTTAAAAACCATCAAAATTAGGCGTTCCTTAAATATCCATCAAAACCAAAAATGAGACTACCCATAACCAAATATCTCCAAGGACAAAATCGCACCTAGGCCTAAAAATACAAAAAAAATATATATTAAAAATAAATTAAAAATAAAAAATCATGCCAGCGATCCTTCATCGCTTCATAAAAAGATAAAAAAATTAAAATGAAATTGAAATTGGGAGAAAACCATAGAAATTCAATTTTTGAACAATTATTTATTATAAAATAAGCTACTACGAAAAAATTATTATTAATTAAAAACTTTAAAAGTCAGCACAATTGTAATTTTTGTAAGATTTTTAATGAATTTTTTTTTGTGAATTGGCCTAGGCGAGATTTTGTCCTTGGAGATATTTGGTTATGGGAGTCTCATTTTTGGTTTTGAGGAATATTTAAGGATCGCGCATTATGATGGTTTTTAAGGAACGACCCACCACCGACTCAAGCACGTCAGGATAACAGAGCCATCTCGGGCCACTGGCCTTGATAGCACAAGAAAGACGATGCGGGTCATTGGCCACAATCGCATAACAGAACCGTCTCGGGTCACCGGCTTCAACCGCACAAGTAAAGGTCATAAAAACAAATTTACTTCAATCAACTCCTAATTTGGGATGCTTGTGTCATAAGAAATGTAACAAAAAATGTAACAAATTTCAAAATATTCTTTAAAATTTTTTTAAATAACATGCAAGGCAAAAACTATAAGCTCTATCTATTGGTTTTTTAATTTTCCTTAAAACTTTGGAAACAATTGAGAAAAAGAAAATTTTTCAGAATTACTGAAAATTTTCAAAAAATTTAAAGGAAATTCGAAAAAATAAAGAAATCATAATATAGAGCTCAAAATTCTGCACTTTTTTGCCTTTTATGGTCTTGGTCCCTACAAAGTTCCCAAAGTCTCCTTTTATTTTGCGGTCGCCGGGGAGTGGCCGGGTTGCATTTTCTTTTTAAGGCGGAGTTGTACATCGAAACGAAAAGCAGTGTTTGACCTCTTTTTGTCCAATTCACGTTGGAACAGAGAAGCAGAAAATGTGAGAGAACAGGGAGGTTAGAGAAAGAGAGATGAGTCTATCGTAGTTTCAATGATTTGCTGTTTCCGAAAGTCATGCAACCCGGCCATATTCTTTGGCGACCGCAGCATATCTCCTTTTGTTTCTGTCTTCAAATTAGACAAGACCCATCTTCTATAAGTTCTTGTTTAGCATCTATTCCTGCAAAATGTCTACGGGTTCGGATCAATTCAATGACCAAATTCAAATATATTAGCAGCTCAAATTTTTTGGATTACAAGACAATTTGGTATAAAAACGAAGTATTTGCAAACGGAGGCTTTGGAGATGTAAAAATATTAAATTTTGTTAAATACAGTATAACTAGGGTTATATTCCCTGTCGGGACCCCGCGGGCCAATCCACGCGGATGTCGCCAGTCCCCTCCCCGCGACCTTGTCCCCGCGGGGACAAAATACACCCCAATACACAACTCAAAAATCTTTCCCCGTTCCCGTGCTGAGCCGTTTCGGCCAAAAGTTTCGGCCAAAATGGAATAAATTTTCCGTAAAACTTTTTTAATAGACATGTTATGCAAAAAGTGTAAAAGGCAAAATTGTTCAGAATTTTATGCACTATCTTCCGGTATTTTTATTTTTTCGAAATTCGCCAAAAAAATTCGAGATATCCCCTAAAAACCCAATTTTTCGGTATTTCGGCAAAATTTCGAATTTTTTAGGGAAATTCGAAAAAATAAAAATACCATTCGAATCAGCATAAAATTCTGAACAATTTAGCCTTTTATACTTTTTGTCTAACAAGTCTAACAAAAAAAGTTTTCCATTTTGGCACTTTTGGCCGAAACGACATAGCATCACCCCCCCCCATTCCCATCCCCGCGGAAATCTTTCCCACCGGCGGAAATTATCGAACTCTAAATATAACTTTTTATCGATTAATTTGATCAATTATGTAATGGAATTTTTAGGTCTACATAGGTTGGATGGTTTCCAAGGAAGGTTCTGATGATGGAAAATGTGTGGCAATAAAAATTGCGAAAACCAGCAAATTCAATGATGATTTGTTGCATGGTGTTGAAATACTCAAACAAATCCGTGGAAAATATGTCATCGAACTTTATGATCAGTCAGTAAAAAAATAATAATTTTTATTTTCGAAATTGGTAGGAAGTTTTATTAATTTTTTAATTAATGAATTTTTGACAGTGAATATTAATTAATAAATAATTTTTTTCTATCGCGAGATCCGGATTCCGGAAAATTTCGGACTTATTTCAATTTCGGATTCCGAATTCCAAATTCCAGTAACTCTAATTTTCCGAATCCGTTTCCATGATTCGGAATTTTTAAATAACACTACATGGACCTAATAAAATACGGTAATAACATTTGTAAATTTCCCCCAATTTTTAGTGGAATGACTGAGAATGGCAGAAGGGTGTGGATAATGGAATTGGGAGACGGTGGTACATTGTTTGAAGAATTCAATTTAACACGAACAGTAAATTTTGACGAAGCCGAACTTTCAGCAATTATCAGACAAATGGCGGAACCATTGAGAGAGTTTCACCAGTGTAAAAAAGAAATTAACTATAATACGAAATATATAATACAAATAGTAAATTATGGTAATTTTGTAGTTTGGATCCGCTATAAGTAGGATTTCAAGAAAAAAAACCGCCAAAGGCCACGAAAAATGCACAAAAAAGGCATAAAAAATGCAAAAAAGACTTTTTGGCATTTTTGGTTTTGTAGTTCACTGAAAATAATGAATTTTGCGTAAAAACAATTTTATCAAAATCTTGAAAAATTTCAAAACTTTTCGAGTAATAAAGGCCAAAGTTATTTTTAAAGAAATTTTTAAATATTGCATACAGAATGACATATGTACATGTTTGATCCGTGGTACGACTTTTGCAGACCCGACATTTGCAGATCACAATATAACTCGGTCTAAACAATACATAGAGGGAGTTTGTTAATAACCAAAACATATAGTAAAAAAATTAGCTAAAAATGAGCTTATGCCCATTCAAATTCATCCTTTGTGAAAAAGACGGCCAAAATAATATTTTTGGCCAAATTCACAGTATTTAGGCCACAACTTTCTTCCACAAAGGATGAAAATGAATTGACTTATTAGATTCATTTTTTAAGCTAATTTTTTGTTTTTGACAAATGTCGGGTCTGCAAAAGTCGGCATGCCGATAGTTGATCAATAGTTCTTAGAAAATTTTAGTAATTTTTTAATCATTTTTTAAGTTGCGATGCATTTGGACGTAAAACCATCGAACTTTGTTTTTGTCACTAATGAAAATAAACCAGTCTACAAATTGATTGATTTTGACAGTGCCCAACTGATTCCAAATCGCCGAAAGGGAAAGGGTGTGTCCCATCTCAATTGTGCCATTGGTTCAAAATCAAAAAAATAAATAAAATAAAAATATATGAAGATTTTTTTGAAAAACAGGTTAAAATGGAAATAAATTCAAATTTTTTTTCAAAAATGGTATGATTTCAATAGGGTTGAGACGGTGTTCCGACATTTGCGGCCCGACACTTGCGGCCCATTCTTTATAACTCAGGTCAAACCAAGCCTAGAAAAATCAATTTAGTGTCAAAAAATTCAATCAAAAATTAGCTACAAAATGAATCTAATCCCCACCAAATTGATCTATTGATAAAAAAGTTATGGCCAAAATATCGTGAATTTTACCAAGATCATTATTTTAGCCATAACTTTTTTCATAACTGTCCAATTCGAGCGTGCTTGGACTCATTTTATAGCTAATTTTCTGCTCTATTTTTTGACACCAAAATCATTTCTCTAGCTTTGGGTTAAACTTAGTTATAGCAAGAGCCGCAAATGTTGGGACCGTAAATGACATACAACCGTTGAGACCACAAAAATTGGATTCAAAAATACAATGTCTATATAGATTTTAAGTGTTTCAAAAAATCAAAAAAAAAATCTGCATTTTACACGCTATGTTTATTGGATCATAGGGAATTATTTTGATCCATGGGCACAAACAATTCAATACGGATTTTATAATTTAAAAATTTTCCAATTATAAATTTATTTTTTTAGATATTGCAAATATATTTGTGCCGGTGGATAGGAGGACGCCTATTACAAAACATTATATTAGCCCGGAATACTATAATTATAGAATTGAAAAGAAAGAAGTAATAATAATGAAAAATAAATTAATTAAAATATTAAATTTATTTTCTCTAGTTAGGGTGCTGAAAAGTGCTATGGCGTAAAAAGCGACATTTTAGTTAAATTGGCTTATATTTTTTTGACTTTGTTAGATAAAAATATAAAAAGAAATTTTGTGCAGAATTTCCCTGGAAAAGTAGAATTTCTCTGAACCTTCAGTATGTTCGAATTTTTCAGGGAAATTCGAAAAATTGAAAAGACCAAAAGATAAAACTCAAAATTCTGCACAACTTTTGCCTTTTTATACTTTTGGTCTAAAAAGTCTAAAAAGGTTTATAGAAATATTGACCAATTTGATACTTTTTTAACGCCCAATATGACTTTTTTCAATTCATAGATACGATAAAAAGTGCTATGCGCAATAATTTGGCCTAAAACTGTTTTAGACCATTTTCAGATCAAAAGTAAAAGAGGCCAAAAGAGCGCAGAATTTTATGATAAATCTTTTGGTTTTTAATGTTTTTAATTTCGGTTATTTAAAAAATTTCAAAATTTTCAGGGAGAATGGAAATACTAAAAATTAAAAGAATTAAGGAAAGTTCGGCATAACTATGTCTTTTGTATTTTTGGTCTAACTAGGTCTAAATTTTGACCCCAACCCCGATTTTTCGAAAGGATTTAATGACTAATAAGACAAAAATATTTAAAAAAACTTTTTTCTAGCTCTCATCTAAGACGGATATCTGGTCCATGGGTGTTATAATGATGGAAATATTGGAAAATCTGCAAAGATTCAAGGTATTATTGTTTCTATATATTTCTGCAATGGTTTGTGCCCATTGGTTCAAAATAAAAAATAAATAAATATAAAAAAATTAATTAATAAATATAAAAAAAATTATCTAACATGTAAGATGTACTAGAACACTGACTTTTTATTTATTTTTGTACTAAATGTTAAGCCAGAAATTTTTAAACCTTTTTAAATTCACCTTAAAGAAGTTTCAGAAACGGTGTGCCGACATTTGCGGCCCATCATTAAAACTCGGTTCAAACTAAACCTAGAGGAAACCTAGAGGGAGCTAGGGAAGTTTGGTGTCAAAAAATCGAGCATAAAAATTAGCTAAAAATATGCCTAAGACCACCCAAATCGATCCACAGTGAAAAATACCGTGAATTTGGTCAAAATTATTAATTTGGCCATAACTTTTTTAACTGTGGACCAATTTGGATGTACTTAGGCTTATTTTGTAACTAATTTCTTGCTCTATTTTTTGATTATCAAACTTTTTCCTAGGATTTATTTGAACCAAGTTATAGCGATAGCCACAAATGTCGGGTCGCAAATGTCGTATAAACCCAGAAACAATTAAACCCTTCGAAATATTCAAAATTAGGGTCTTAGAATTTGGCAAAAAAGCTTTCTCGCGAAAGATTACCCGGAGATTTGCGCGCCAAGGCTAAAACGACATTTGCACGCCACAGTCATAACGAGATTTGCATGCCAAAACCAAATGATTTTTTGCCCAAAAATTCAAAAAATTCAAAAAAAATTTGAGTGGATCTCATCACCAAAATTTTTTAAATCACCTAATTATCAATTCATTTATCAGATCTTATTTTGTTTTTTATTTTGAATAAAAACAAATGACATATTTAAAAAAAAATTAAATTTATTTTTTCCAGCATGAACAGATCTATATTGATGAAATACTCTGTCTTTACAGCAATTTCAGCATAGAAGACTGTTATGAAAGCTTGGCCACAAATAAATGGCTAGAAAACAGGTGCAATCTAAACCAGTTGTGGTTCATTCTGACTGTGTGGAACGAATTTCCACGGATGGCCCTATTGATCACGGTCATTAGCTCATTAGTTATTACCATATACCTATTCTAATAAAATATTAATTGTTTAGGATACCGTATTTCCTGTATTAGGACCCCCGGGGGATTAATTTTTCAACCCCTCCTCAGAGGGGGGTCTATTACAGAGAGGGGACTAATCGCAGGGGGAGGATTTATTTTTCAACCTCAGCCTGAAGAGGGGGCACTATTTTTAGACCCCATTTTTGAATGATGAAGTCTTTCTTCATAAAAAAGCAAAAAAATTTCATTTTCTTTAAAAATGATCAAAAAAGCGAAATTTTCTCCTCTAAATTCCCTTTTTCTTCATCTGGAGAGGAAAATCTGAAGTGGAAAACTGATATGACCCCCGGGGGTCCTAATGCAGGGGGAGGATTTATTTTTCAACCCACCTTCAGAGGGGGGTCTGTTACAGGGAGGGGACTAATTGCAGGGAGAGGGACTTAACATTAATATAGGAAATACGGTATGGTCTATTTAATTAATAATATAGATGTTAGGGCATTAAAAATGCCAAAAACAAAAATTAGCCAAAATTTTTGACACATTGTTAGACCAAAAATATGAAAAGTAAATTTGTGCAGATTTTTCGATATTCTTTCCAGCTTTGAGAATTTCCCTGGAACAGCGCAAAATATTTCGAAAAATATCCATAATTTTAGACTTTTTACATTGATTTTTTTTACAAATCAAATTTTTAAATTCAAATTCGAAAAACTACGAGACCATATTCTATGCAACATTGACTTCATACTTTTACTTTTAAAAGATGAAAAATGTTTAGGCCGGTGCGAGGACATTAAAAACTCCCCATGCGGCTAATCTGGTTTAAAACTTTTTTTAGACTTGTCCAACAAAAAGTATAAAATGCAAAGTTGTGCAGAATTTTATTCTGATTCGAATGGTCTTTTTATTTTTTCGAAATTCCTTGAAAAAGTGAAATTTTTAAGTAAAAATTGAAAGTTGCAATATTTTGGAAAAATTCGAACTTTTTCAAGGAATTTCGAGAAGATAAAAAAACCATTCGAATCAGAATAAAATTCTCCACAACTTTGCCTTTTATTCTTTTGGTCGAACGAGGTCTTACTCATAAGAAAGTATAAAGAGCATTCCCCTTAATGAAAGAACAAAAGTGATAACTATTAGCCAAAACTTCTAGGGGTCTAGGCCGTGTGAAATTTTTCGTAAAATTTCAATTCCTAGGTCTAGGTCGGGATTCTAGGTTTCAAAAATATAGTGCAACTCTGGTTTTTTCCTAGACAAAAAATTAAACCTAAAAAACCAATATAGATAAAATCTAGAAAATTTAGCCTAGAAAATCATTTAGGTCATTTAAGGAAATTTTCACATCCTAGGTTTGGCAATCCTTCAGAATTGCGGTCCCATGGGAAAAATCAATAATCTAAGCTGAAAAATCGCATTCTATTGTTATTTAGGGTGCTGAGTATGAAGCTTATCTTAGATTTTGTCCATGATAAATCCATTATGAATCAAACCAATGATTTTTCATCATTTTTTTATGTTCCACTTTGTAACGATATTTTGAGGGTAATTTAAGAAAAATGAAAGCTAAAAATAACATTTAATATAGGTAATAGAAATGTAAATAAATATATTTCAGCTTTAAATTAGGTAAAAATGTGCAATCTGGTAAAAATTTCACGAAGAAAAAAAAGGCCTAAATCAAGGCCTAAATCAAAAAGGCCTAAATCATAAAAGGCCTAAATCAAGGCTTGACAAAAAAATCTGATTTACCTGATCATGAACAAAATCGAGCTCAGCTTCGTAATCAGCGCCTAAACCCTCCAAATTCTACAGGATTGCCCAAAAAAGTCGAAGTCAGGTTTTTTCTAGTTAGAAAAATCTAGAAAACTTTGACCTGGGCCTGGGCCCAGATGACCTAGACCGATCTCCAATAAAATAATTTTTTTTAATAATAATTAATTTTTTGCAGCATATGCTGGACAGAAACCCGTTGACTCGTGTCACGGCGGCGGGAATCATTGATTACTTGGAGGGCAAATGCCGTTTCAAGGATCTGGACCGCAACGATGGACTTTTGAATGTCCATTTGTTCACCGACCTGACATTTGGCCAATTGAAGCGCCAACTTCAAACATTGAGACCAGAGATCATAGAAATGGAAAGTGAAAGAATTGGACGGATTGTGGCTGAGCTGAACAAACTGGCAAGCAATGGAAAACTCAAAAAAATGCGAAAAGAATTGGCCAGAAAACATTTGAAAATTTGTGAACACAGACATGTGGTTGTTTGAAGAATTGATCGATGGATTCGTTTACCTATTTATTGTTGTTTTTGCATTATTAAAATGGATAAGGATTCATTGTTTTTTACAGATTCTGGAATTTGGGAGTGCCACATTTACGCCGGTTGGTTTTCGGTCCTGAATTTCACAATAATACTGTTTTATTAAAAACAATCCTATATTGGAATATTTGTAAATTAATACTGAAAAATAACAACATAAAAACATGTCTTTCACGGTATCATAAAGTTGGGCGCATCTTTTTGATATAGAAATTTTGATCATCGTCATGCGATTGACGCAAATGTCGACCGGTTCAAATGTTGGCATTGTGTGTTAACAACAAAATGCCAAATGCCACTCTTGTAATACCTATGAAAAGTACAAAAACGGCACAATAACCCGACACCCAGAAAAGTCCCTCTAACACTAGGGCTACAATGCATCCGCAATCCGCGTCCGCGTCCGCGCTTCCCTTGTTGGTTTTGCGGATGAGAACGCGGAGCGCAAAATATTGACATTTGCGGATGATAGCGCGGATCCATTGTAGCCACCCAACGCGGATTGTAAAACGGATTGTAAAACGGATACAAACGCGTTTACAAACGCGGATGCATTGTAGCCACCCATTGTAGCCACCCTTGACGGACGCGGACGCGGAGGAACGCGGATGACCTTTCGGACGCGGATGCGGACGCGGACAAAGTGGCTACATTACTCAAAATTTTGCGGATTGCGGACGCGGATTGCGGACGCGGACAATATCAAAATTTTTGATATTTTCATCCGCAAACGTCCGCAAAATCCCACAATTATATAATTATACAAACAAAAACAGTGCAAATTATAAAATATTTTGATTAATTATTATATAAATAAATAAATGTTCATAAAAGGAAATAAAAATTTAAAAAAATAATAAATTAAAAATTAAATTGAAATTTATTAAAAAAATGCTGCGAAAAAAATCACAATTAAAAAACCTAATAAAATTTAGAATTTTTTAAAAAATTTTACATCATTTTTGACCAGAATTTTTGGCCAGAATTTTTTAAATTTTATTATGGTTTTTGATGGATCGTGGGAATAAAAATAAATATAATGAAATTAATTTATTTTTTATAAATATTTTTTTAATTACGTATTTTATTTTATTATGAAAGGCAAAAAAATGACTTTGATAGCATCCGTCTTCTAGGTGGCTACAATGCATCCGTCCTCAGGGTGGCTACAATGAGTCCGTACTCTAGGTGGCTACAATGGAAAATTCATTTTGCGGATGGAGTTTCGGTCCGCAAGGACGGATGCAGACGCGGATACCAAGACGGAAGTATTGTAGCCACCCTTGACGGATCCGCACGCGGATTGTCAACGCGGATGGGAAAACGGAGCAGAAAATGGATTTTTCATTGTAGCCACCCATCAAAAATTTTGCGGACGCGGACGCGGATTGCGGATGCATTGTAGCCCTAGTGTAAATTGGCTGTTTCCAAATGAGCAAATAAAAAGTTGTATTTTACATATCTCCGTCATATTTCTACTGCGCTAGATCGTATGTATTATGCTTGCATTTTGAGCAGATTTGTGACCTTAATTTTGCAGATAATAATGTTCAAAATGCCATATATATTGCCCGTTACTTAATAGCCGCATTTGTCTTTTTTTGGTGAAAATTTTCTTACTATCCGAATTTTCTGTAACCTAATTATTGGATACTCCTTGACCTTTCATATCTTGTTCGTACAATATATTCTGGCATTCCATTTCTCTCTCTCCACTGTCTTTGTCTCTCTACCTTTCCCCTTTATATAGTGACCCTTTTCCATTCACATTCGCTTTTTATGCCATTCATTCCCGACCCTTTCTTCATTTTGCTTCCCATTTTATTGATTTCAATAAACATATTGTTTTTATTCGATTTGTTATTGGTATTTGATTGACCTCCATCAAATTCCTTCCCAAATACACAATAACCCTTCGGTTGCAAAATATAAGCCTAATATGTAAGCCTATTAGAAGAAATAACAAAGAACCTTTTTAAAACTTGGTACCCCTGATACAGTATCTTCTTGCTTGATGCACCTTCTAGGGAATGATCTTATGTTGATCCAACCCTGTGACCAGGACCAGATCATGGTTGGATCAGACCAGAATCAACTCATCTGGACCATTTGAAAATACCTAATTCGAAAAAAATAAAAATACAAAAAATAATTTTGAACATTCTTTGTATGCCTGATATCAAAAAATACATAAATTCACTGCATTAACCATTCAATTTTCTCGAATATTCATTGATAAAGCTAATGTAAAAAATTTTAAATCCAAGGTCATTGATTTCTTGAAACTCCGAAAATTGTGATTTTTGAAATAAATTGAAAGCCTGTGAAGATTTTTGGATAATACATAAATATAAAAAAAAATAAAAATTTCCAACCAAAAAATTTAATGGATAAACTTTGATTTTTATGGTTAAATTACATATTAAGTATATTAACGTTGCAAGAAAATGGCGGGTACTTTAGAGTAAGATTGCGCACTGGGGGGGAGGGCATCCCCCGGGCCCGTATCTTAAAAGTTCTGTTTACCCTAAAATCGGGGTAAACGCCACCAAGATTGGGTAAATCCGTATCTTAAAAAATACCCTGGTTTTTGGGGTAGTTTTACCCGGGTAAACAGCACCATTTTCCGGGCCTCTATTTACCCCATATCTTAAAAAACAAAAAAGGTGTGCCGTTTACCCCGAAATCAGGGTAAATCGGGGGTAAATAATACCGTTTTTTAAGATACGGGTTTTCGGGTAAACTACCCGGTGCCGTTTACTCGGTGCTGTTTACCCGGATAAACGGCACCATTTTTTAAGATACGGGCCCCGCGGGTTACCCGACAAACCACCGCCATTTTTAGGCCCATCTCAGTCCCCGATGAGTCCATCTCCTACATCCCCCAATCTCCGACCATCATCCTCGCGGGGATTCGGGGATAAAATACACCTCTAACAAGGACATCTCTCACATCGGGAACATAACTATTTTGCATGATTTAATCCGATCGTAAGTACATATGAAGACAAACCAATTGTGCGATATACGGGTAGCTTACAGGGTTTTTTGGATTATAGATTACATATTACATAATCCGTAAAATTTCATAGATTCCATAATTCGAAAATCGATCATGTCCAGCCAGCCCTCTCTGGTTGACTAACAGGTCAAGGGCAGGGAAGAAAGAGAGAGAGAAGAGAGAGAGGAGAGAGAGAGAGGAGTGTTGTGTTGTGGTTTTTGCTTTGCTCATAACAAGAGAGTGGCTTGGGGCTTGGGCCCGAGACATCATAATTAGGGCTGGGATAGTTAGGCAAATGCCTATTTTTTTCCTGACATCAGAACGTCGAAATAACCACGAAAAACGCATTTTCCACTTGATTTGAAGCTTCTAGAGTAACTTTTAATTTGCCTATTTTGCCTTTTTCGTGCCTATTTGCCTACTTGCCTATTTTGTGCCTATTTTGGCAATTTCAAGCATATTTTGTGCCTATTTTGTCATTTTAGCCAAAAATGCCTAAAAATTTTTGTCTATTTTGGCACTTCTAGCATATTTTTTGCATTTTAAAAATTTATAGAAATTTTGTACAAATTTTGGCAAATTTTAGGCGTTTCGTAGTTTTTTTTGTAATTTTCTCCATCTTGTAGCTATTTTTTGAATTTTTTAATCATTTCATGCCTATCTTTTCAAACTGTCAGGATTTTTATAAAAATTTTCAAAAATGATTAGTGAAAATCAGCAAAATGAATGGTTTTTAATGGTTTTCGTTAAAAGTTGTGTTTTTTTGTAAAAATATTCATTTTTTACATGTTTTAGTAAATTTTGAGCATATTTTATGTAAAATTTGGCCATTTTTAATGCCTATTTTGGTGCCTATTTTGGCTTTTTTGAGCCTATTTTAGGCGCCTATTTTGCCTTTTTTACATGCCTAACTATCCCAGCCCTAATCATAATGGTGGTCATAGGTCATAGTCAGGGTTCGCAGATGTACTTTTTTTAAAGATTTGTACTTTTTTTGAGGGGTCCCAATCTTCAAAATTTTAAAAGTACTTTTTTTAAAGATTTGTACTTTTTTTGGACTAGGGGTTGTACTTTTGTATTTTTTTTGGATTTTAGAAAATTTTATGCAAAAAAATGACCAATTTTCTTAAGGAAAAAGACCAAATTTTCAAAAAAAAATTCCCCGGCGGCCCCTGTCGGGACCGCCGGCATCCCCCATAGTATTGATTTTCTTCAATAAACTACCTATCTTAAAAATGACCCCAAATTCTTAAGAAAAAGACTAACATTTCGTAATTTTCTCCGGCGCACAGTGGATAAACACTGTTTGCCCGAATAGCCAAGACCATAAAAAAGTATCCTCCCCCCCNCCCCCCCCCGAAAATTTTTCCTGGCGACGCCCTTGCTCAAAATATAGAGAGAAATTTGTTGGAAAATACGAAGAATTGTTTATAAAATAACTTTATTTAATATGGAATAAAAAAATTAGCTATTTTAAGAAGTGTACTTTTTTCCGACCCCAAAATCTTTAATTTTGACCCTCCTGTACTTTTTTTGGGCACCCGGGACCTGCGAACCCTGGTCATAGTCATAGCTAACCGCCAAGCACTCTAGGGTTGGCGGAGGCCCCAGCGGCGGTCCGCGTTCCTAGCCTTAAGGCTAGGGAAGAAAGAGGTTTTGTTAACATTTCATTTTCGAATGAGAAAAAAATATTTTATAAACTATTAGAATTTCCAATGTATTTTTCAGAAAGAATCCCGGTAGAGATATCCTCTAATTTTTGATGCTTTTTCTTTAAGAAAAAGTATCGAAATTTGCTTTCAAAAATTAATTTATTGGTTTTATTTACTACACTATTTTATGGGCTGAAGAGTTACGAAAATCGAATCTTTCAGGCGCAAGAATAGAAATATAACCAAAACTTGGTGATTTTGATTGATATTAAACTAATGTTTGCCTTTTAATTTTGAGAACCTTTGGCCTTTATTCTCTTCTGTATCATCTAAAAACCACAAAATGCCGAAAGCATCGAAGAACAAGGACCCGTACATGCCTAAGCGCCCTCAGTCCGCCTACTTCATCTGGTTTGTTCCCATTTAATATAGTATTTTGGATGGGTATAATTGGAATTGGACTCCATATTTTAAGGATGTTGGCCAACAGTGAGAAGATCAGGAAGCCAGACATGAGCGTGACTGATGTGTCCAAGGCAGCGGGTGAACTGTTTGAATTTGTTTAAAAAATGTAGTTTGACGGCTGCAATTCCATAGAACCCACTCACTAGAACCAGAAACTTCCCTCCACCCAAAAACTTTTTTCTATTTGATAGGTCCCGCAAATGTATTAAAAGAAAAAGGTTTAGAATTTTAAGGTCCCATTTTTGGGCCTTTGAAAATTTTCAAAAAACTTGGATTTGAAGTGGGGCCTTAAAATTGTACACATTTCTCTTTTTATATTCTTGGCCTAGCAATGTTAAAAAGAAATTTTTTGGTGCAGGGAAGTTTCTGGGTTCTAGTGAGCTGGGTTCTATGGAGCTTGATCCCAGTTAGATTTTATTGCATGAAATTGCAGGTGTTGAGTGGGGTCGAAAGTCCGCTTTGGAAAAGTCCATATGGGAGGAAATAGCGGCTAAAGACAAGAAACGCTATGAACAAGGTGAGATATTCACACCAAAAACTCAAATCCAAAAACATTTTTCATATTTTCAGAAATGGCCGTCTACAGAGCGCGTCAACATAAGTAGGGAACTAACAGTTCGAAGATCCTAAGAATGTGTGAAGTCGATCTTCTTGTTTTTTGGATTTTTTCCTCTCCTTTGACATCCCTCATCATTAGAGCCCGGATTTTTAGAAATATCTATGCACGAAAAACATGTCTTTAGATGGTTTTGAAGCATTTTAAAGATGTTTTTTTAAACTATAAAACTATTTTGGACTTTTTTGCCTTTTAGCAATTATTTGGGGTAAAAAATTAAAATAGTTAACTATTTTCAGGTTTTTAGCAACTAAAAATCTGGTGCTCTACTCATCATGATTATGCTCTATTCTTTATTATTTAAAATTTCAACATCCTATAAGACCACTATCATTTATCGTATTTTTGACTCTATCACAAAACAGTGTTATTGGACAGAAATATCCACTATCTTGCTTCACTTCCTTAGAATAAAATACAAAAAACCCGAATTGATGATTTTGGGGTTATATCGTTACCATTACCATGTTGGTTCATATTTAATAAAAAAAGGGGGCTCATCATTAGAATGTTTCCAGTTTGTCGAGAAGGCTAATCTGATGGCTACAATTCAATAGAACCCAGCCAACTAGAACCCAGAAAGTTTCGTTCGCCCAAAATCTTTTTTATGTTTGATAGAACCCCCGAGCTTATTAAAAGAAAAAGTTTTAAGACTCCACTATTGGCCTTTTTGGCTTTTCGAATTTCCATGAAAAACTTTGAATTTCAAAAAAAAATTTAATTTTTTGCATTTTTTCGAAAATTTCAAAATTTTTCGGGGAAATTCGAGAAATCAAAAAGAATAAAAGTGGGGCCTTAAAATTCTACACATTTATATGTCGAAAAACTCCAAAAATATATGCATTTATTTATTTTTCTATAAATTTGCTCCAAAAGCATGTTTTTTGATCCTTCCTTCAATAAAAAGCGAAAAATATTACAAAGTAAAAAAACTCCCTTCTTATGTATGAGTTGTGCACCTGCAAAAAAAGTTTTCCCAAAAAAGTCCAAAAAAACATTTCCCATCAGCCATCACTTTAGTGTCCTGGGCAACTTGAATGACTAAGCAGCATAGAGGAGGAAGGAGGAGGATCGATATCACTTTCGCGAATTTTGTTGCGAATGTGCCTAGATTTTACAGGTGCTGAGTCGTTAAAAAGTCAATGTGGCCACTCTGGCCAAAAAGTTTTTTTTAAGCTTGCTCGGCCAAAACTGTGCAGAATTTTATATTCTACCCTCTTTTTTGAAATTAGGCCAAAAAGTTCAAAATTTTTCGAAAAAATCGAAAAATGAGGTTTTCACGAAATTTTGAACTTTTTGGCCCAATTTCATAAAACTTTTATACTTTTGGACAGCAAACTTTTAAAATTTTTTTGGCCAGACTGGCTACATTCGACACTTTTTTTCGACACAGCACCGATTTTACACTCTTAAAATCGAATCTGTTTATTATTTTTTGTTTTATAATACATAATTATCTAATCCATTTGTTCATTTTCTTTTAAAACCTCGTTACTCCAACCCCAAAACATTCACTATATACAAACATATTTTAAAAAAAAGTTTGCCTTTTAATTTTTTGGAACTTTTAAAATGACCGCATCGTCCTCAATCACTTCGATCAACCATTTGTCCCGTGAATCTTTGGTAAGGATTTTTCTATATGACCGTAAATGTTCCCTTTATTTAGTTCATTAAATATTTTTTAAATTTTCTTTACAATTTTTGATTAGTATAAAATTTTTCTATTTTTAAAACTAAAAATCCACTTATGATATGTTTTTGAGGTTATTTAACATAAGATGATGGAAAATATATAAGATGGAAAATTTTTAGTTAGAAGAAAAATCGAACTCAGGGAGTTTTCAATTTTCATCAAAATTCGAATCTGACATCAGCAGTTGTTTTATGTCAGACGGAATTTGAGTAAACTCGGGAATTTTATACAATATTTAGTTCATCATAAAGAGGGTGAAAATGATTCGACTTTTAGACTTCTTTGTTAGAAAATATTCAACTTTCGAAAGCTTAATTTATTCATAACTAGGGTCGTACTTTTCCGGCACAAAAAATGCCAAGTTTGACCAAAAAAATGCAGAACTATGCCTAACAAAATGCCTACATGCACCCGAAATTTGGCCAAATAATCTGAAAATACAAAAAAAATTTCAACAACATATTAAACTATTTTTGAAGCGGTAATTTTTGAAAATATATCTTAAGAAGCTGTTCATGTGTTCAGAAAATATGAAGTAAAAATTTGAGGATTTGGCAATTTTAGATATAATTTTCAATTTGCCTATCAAAAGTACAAATATGGCCAAAAATCATAGGCCATATACGCCCAAAAAGTTGGAATGCTAAAAGGCCAATAAAAATCCATATAGAAGCTTCCAAGTAAACTAAAAATAGTTTTTTTTTAATTTTCCTCAAAAAATGACTTAGAAGGTACGACTTTATTCTTAACCCTCTAAAAATCCCTAAAAATAAAAATTCATGATTAAAAATTATAAGAAAAAATTGGGAGGAAGAAGGTTAGGGACTGGTAAGAACTTTCTGTAATTTTGAGATTTCGGATCAAAATCCTCAATTCCTCAGTTTTAGGCCCATATCTGCGCCTTTCTTCCGCGCAATGAGCATGTCCAGCTTAAGCTGGTGTGTCGGCAATGGTACTTTGCCTTGTCTGTTTCCATCAACGATTTGGCCCCTGAATTATTGGTAAGGATTTTTTAAGGTTTATTAGAAACCAATATTTTTGCAGATAATTTTCATTTTTTTAAGTTTATTTTTTGCCCAATTTTCAAAAAAAGCATGTGTGAGCATTTAAGAAATTAATAAGAAAAATAACAGAAAATTAAACTCGTGAAATTTTGAACTGCGGGAGTTATAGAAAGTATTTGAAAAAAAGAAATAATTTTTCGTTTTTAAATTTCGCCGTTAAATGAACGAATTTTAAAAATGGAAATGCCATCGTAACCCTCCGAGATAAGCCATAATCTAAAAAATTGCTTTTTAAAATTCATAAAACATTGCGCCTAAATTTTTAAAATAAAAGGTCCAGAGGCGTGGAATTTTGGCCCCTGATCCTTAATCTGATTCAAATTAACATATCCCATTATCTAATGTGAGATTCACATGAGGTCACGCCAAAAAAATTTTCATTTTCATCGGTAAATTCAGCGGAAAAACTGAATCACAGGGTTATATATCGTTAGCGTGTAGCTGATAAATTTATGTTTCCTTTTGAAAAAAGGTAACCTACTCCAATGAAACTTATGGCATATGGCGTCCTTCGAATTGGATTCAACACCTTGGAAACCTACTAAACTAGGGTGATAGGGGAGCAGGATCCTGATCCTGAAACTTCGGGATCTCGGCCGGGATCCCGATCCCATAAATTTTATGCTAAATCCTAACAAACTTTACAACCTATTTAAATTTTTATTATATTTTTAGTCAAAAAACGAGGCTTCTGCTTACATATTTAGGGGTCTGTTGATAAAAAATACTCAATTTTAGGGCAAGATTTTTGCCTTTCTGCCGCCCAATGAGCGTGTTCGGGTGGAGCAAGTGTGCCGACAATGGCGTCAGGTTGCCCAAAAACATGCCTGGACCGAATTCAGAAAGCTGACACTGGACTGGTACTTAAAAGGCCAAAAAGGTAGATTATATGCAATTCTGCATATTTTTGCCTGTTTGGTTTTGGTCTCGCAGGCTCGAACATTTTAACATTTGGCATTTTTCGTCCTAGCCCCGTTTTGTCTTTGGAGATATGCTGATGAGTGGGGGGAGATGTTTATTTTTTCCCACCACCACCACCACCATTTTTAGGAGGCCAAGTACAACGCGTTGATCGATCGATCCGGTCTGCATCTGCGCGAGTTGGGCATTGATGCCATTGGGATGTTTAACATGGACCAGTTGTCCAAGATGCGCAATTTGCGCCATCTGAGCTTTGGCTGTCAACTGGGGTCACATATGCTTAGCACTTTTGCAGACAACTTGCCACTTCTGCAGAGTATCCACTTATCCGGCGGCACGGTGAGTGATGGCATTCGGGAAAACTCTTGGGGGTCTTATTTTTCCGAGGCAGATCATTTCCTCCCCAGTTGTTTCCCCTCCGCGGCACAAAAATAATTATCTTTTTTCAGATATAACCTAGAGAAGTGAGTTTGGTTTCAAATGATAGCCCTAAATGTCTACTATAAATTTGTTCGAACAACTAACCGATTCAGCCAAGTCGAAAAAAAGTTATGGCCAAGTTAAACCATAAAATCGTGGTTTTGGCCAAAGTTCTGGCCATAACTTTTTTCGACTTGGCCGAATCGGTTAGTTGTTCGAACAAATTTATAGCAGACATTTAGGGCTATCTTTTGACACCAAACTCACTTTTCTAGGTTATACCTAAAAAAGTTATAATTATTTTTGTGCCGCGGGGG
>LDKF01000150.1:0-30738 GCA_001026735.1 Rotylenchulus reniformis | reverse complement strand
TTTACTTTGTAATATTTTTCGCTTTTTATTGAAGGAAGGATCAAAAAACATGCTTTTGGAGCAAATTTATAGAAAAATAAATAAATGCATATATTTTTGGAGTTTTTCGACATATAAATGGACAATTGGCAGCAAAAAAGGGAGCTAGGACGTTAAAAAATGCTAAATGGAAGGCTTGGCCTATAAATTTTTTTGAGGCTAACTAATCCAACAATGTAAAAGACAAAAAATGTGCAGATTCTAATTCTAAACATTTTTATCTATTAATTGGTTGGATTTTCAATCTGAAATTTTTTAAATCTCTCTTAAAAAATGAAGACCAAGATAGAGCATATATCGGGTTTCGATGCCTGTTTTTCGGTCTCGAGTTTCCAGTCTCGTGAAATTTCAGCTTTTGAGCTACCCCACCTTGCTGTTGGCTAGCCGTCCGAAAGGGCGCGAATTGCTGCGAGTTGACAATGCATTGCGCGACAACACATCGCTGCAAGCGTTGCGCCTTCCGGTTGACGTTCCGGAATGGTTCCTTCCCGCGTTGCCCTCCTCCCTCCGCTCACTCAACATCTTTGCGGTCAGCAGGGCTGTGCGGTACGAGCGGAAGCGCGACCGCGTTGATGTACTGCTCGAACAGGCCGCCGCATGCTGTCCGCAACTTGGCATGTTGATATTGCCGGCGTCACTTGAAGTCAGCGCGCGCACTTTGGCCATGCTAGCCCAATTTGAACAGTGAGTGGTTTTTGGCCAATGGAGTTGATCTGATTGGGCAGAAACAAATGAGCACTTAAAAGGGAACCTATCGAGCTGTGAGTATTCAGATCGCAATTTAACCTATCCTATCTTGTCAAGCACCCTCACTTTGCATCGTACATTTTTGGCCCTTTCTCACCGCTCAAATAGTGAAGTGTAGAAAAATGGGTTTGAAAAATAAACGGTCGTCCATCCACGCAGATCATTCGCCCTTTGGGATGGCGTCGTTCGTGCCATGCATAAACACAAAAATATGATGTACCATGGAAACGGTTGGGAATTAATTTGTAAAGATAAGAATGATGAATATAAACAAGAAAACAGTCATTTCCAATAATCATTATACATTGAAAGACGGATGTCACTCAATGGGTGCGAGATCCGCGTGGATGAACGGACCGTTCGTCTAAAATTAAATCCAATTTTTGTACCTTTCACTATCTGTGCGGGGGAAAACCAAAAATATACGATGCAATGTGAGGGTGTTCTCTACAAGATAGGTTAAATTGTGATTGAATACACACAGCTCGATATGTTCCTTTGTTAGTAGTAGAGATCGACATTTTGGAAAACACGTACCGATGTCACATACGTGGCCAGATGATGCACGTACAACGTAGTCACGTACTAAAAACACGTGAAAACTATGACACATGAGCTAGTACATGTCGTCAAATTTACTTATGAGGTGCCTGACGGACCCGATAGGGACCGCTGGAGAAAATTTAGAATATTCAGACCTTTTTCCTTGCGAAAAAGTGTTAATTTTTTAAAAAGATTTTTGAATAAAATTCATTGTTTGAGGTGCCGGCGGACCCGATAGGGGCCGTTGGAGAAAATTTTGAAAATTATAATTTTTCTAAGTAGTACACGGATACTCTGTTTTATTTGAACCTACCTAGTTTCCCACATTTTTCACAGGCTCTTCTACCTGCGCCTCTGCTTCAAACAATCCGATGCCGACATTTTCGGAAACATTGGAAATCATTGGCCCAAAGCTGAGGGCACTTTTGCTGACAAAGGCTGACTCAGTGGTAGGAATCGCATCGAGTCGGAAAAAACTATTTTGTTAAAACTTTTTTTTTTTGAAAATATTCCATATTTCTCAAGAATTAATTTAGGTGAGAAATTTTCGACATCGAACCTTTTCTTTTTAATTTTAATTTTTGTAACTTGCCTTGCAAAAACTATAAGAAGAAAAAACTGTTGTAATTCCCTTAAAAATATTTCAAAAAATTTTAGAAATTTCAAGGTTTAAAAAAATAAATGACTAAAATATTGTGGTACTTTCATTGTCAGACTTGCTTAGCAGTCGGAATAAATTATGATTATGAATAATAAATTATTTTAATATTTTCATGCTAAATAATGATTTTTGGTAAAAATATGAATTTTTGCCAAAAAAAATTCCTAATAAGTAATAAGCTTAACAAGTACTACTAACATAGTAACAGAAAATGCATTTTTGCTTTTTACATATTAAAAAAAAAGTCTAAGCCAAATTGGCCAATACATCATCTGCTGAATTGGTCCAATTCTATCAAAAAAATTTCCCCACAGGTTCTCCATCTGGTTGCAAAGCATTGTCCCATGTTGGAGCACTTTTCCATTGATACCATCTGCCCCGGAGAAGAGTGGGAAAACTTTGAGTGAGAAAACTTTATAATATTATTATAGTTGTTGTTGGTGTATAGGCATATCACAAGGGTGAACAGCTCGAAATTGGCGAAATATGCAGGGGTTGATCTACCACCGATAGTTTTGGGAATCAATCAGTTTTTACGGAATTCTTCAAGAGTACAGCAGAACACGTTGAATTTCGGGTCCTCCTCCCCCCCCGCCAATTTTGCATTTTTAATGGCGTGCCGACATTTGCAGATAATTCGTCATTTGCCGTTCATAACTCGGTTCAAACGAAACCTACTGAAATAACTTTGGTGTCAAAAAATAGAGCAAACAATTGGCTACAAAAATTAACTATGCCAATTCGAATTGGTCCAATATGAAAAAGGTTATACTCGGAATTTGGCCAAAACCGTCTATTTTGGCCAAAACCTTTTTTCACAAAGGATGAATTTAAATGGGCATAGGCTCATTTTTAGCAAATTTTTTACTCTATTTTTTAGTAACTAACAAACTTCTCTAGGTTTCGTTTAAACCGAGTTATAATTTGATCTGCAAATATCGGGTCTGCAAAAGTCGTATACTACAGGGTGACCCAAAAAGTACTGCACATGGAATGGTCTTCTTTCCTGAAAAACCTTTAAAAAAGAAGTAAAAATAAAATTAATTAATTTCTAATAACCAAGAACTTTTTTTACTCTAACGACCTTCAATTCGCAGGCGATTGTCCGCCCTCCACTCCTTGTTCCAACTTGCCCATCTGCGTTCAATGTCCATCCGATTCGGCCGTTACAATGACCAACAATGCGCACAAATATATGATGAAATCATTGGACTGAATACCAAGGGCAAACTTGAGGTAAATGCATGTAAAAACCATCCCAGCATTAGGACCGTTGATGTTGCGACACTTGAGGATATTTTCACGAAAAAATTAAAAAAAACTCTCAACTTTCAAAAGATGTGAAAATCTTGAGTATCACACTTTAATCTTTCTATATATAAAAATTTTTTCTTTAAACTTCTATTAAAATGGTCCTCAAATTTCGGGTCCCCAAATGTAGGATGCTCAAGTATCGGCTAACCGGACCTTAAAAAGTGTCAAAAACTTTTTATTTTACAGTACCTGCAGCTGTTCAAGGGATTGCCACTGACTATCGCGTTCATCATAAATCTGATCAATGATAATCCTGTATGTTTGTTAGGGTTGTATGGGATCGGGATCCCTGCGGAATCGGGATATAAATCCCGGCGGAATCCCGATCCGAAAATTGGCCGCGACCCCGATCCCATACAAACATAATCTTTTGAAAGGGTTAGGGATAATTACTTATGCCATACAAGGTTTCCCTTTACTAACCATATCTATAATATGGCCATGTTTTTGGAATTTTGTAATTTGATCAAAAGATGCTATGTCATAAAAAAATCAAAATCCAAAAATAATCTAATCATATTAAGAAAAAAACATCAAAATAAATATCAATATGAACTAGGGTAGTTCACACGACTGGTTTAAAACTCGTACCCTCTGGTTTCGGTATTTTCCGGTTTATGCTAATTGTCATTTGTCAAAAATTTATTTTATTTGCAGAAGTTGCGCAAGCTGACCTGCCGAATCCGGGGCAATCAAACTCGCGCAGAGCTGGGCAAGCTGAAAAAGCTGTTGTTGGGCATGGAGCGGCCGCTCGAGTTGGAGCTGATCGACCGTTGTCCGCCAGAGCTGGAGATGGCCAAGAGCAGCAAGGTGCGGGTGCGGATGGTCTATTTGGCGAAGAGCATCAGCCAGCCGATGTTGCGCCAGTTTTGGGCCGTGGCAATGGACTCTGTGCCGTGAGTGCCACCTTTTGAGAAAAAAATAATAATTTTCAATAAAATCAGCCTTTATATCCTTAAAATTTTTCAGAGGCGAAAATCCTCATCTTCCTTTCCTTTGTTGGGTCAAAAAATTGTCAAAAAATGTTTTAGGAGGTAAACTCCGAATTTGATTGAGGAATTGATGTAAAATGAGCGTAAAAAATCCATAGAAATGAAATTATTTTTCCGCCCCTATGATTTTATGACGCTTAAGCATTCCATGTTTATATTGTTGTTTGTTTCTTTTTCCTTCCAATTATCCACTTTTTCTGTACTAATTTACAAGAAGGGATTCGCTTCAAAAGATCATAGAAAAGTCCATTTCTATCGACGAGGAACTATTTTAATTCTATTATGCCCATATGACATGAGTTCATGTGAGGTCAGGTCACGATAAAAAATTTTGCGAGAAAACTATACAAAATAATTTGGAAACATCATATTGGAATCATTTCTAGAGGAATGTTTTTCACTAAAATTTTTAACATGATCTGTTCTCGCGTGAAACTTTATGACAGGTGACTTATTATGTCGGTTTCTGACGCCAAATTGGTTTCTACGCCCCTTGGAAATCTCCTAAAAACATTTATTTTTATTTATTTAGCCCAAAAATAATAGTACTTGTATTTTTCTTAGATTTCTTTTTTTATGCATTTAAAAAATAAAATTCCATCCCTTTAGTGATCTCGGTAACTTGGACGATTAATTGGAGATCAGCAGAAGTAAGGACCAAGAATTTAGTAATTTCATTCGGAATTTTTCATTCTATTAATTCCATGACGATCATATGAATTTTTGATTGGATTATGATAAATAAAGTTGTCAAATTTTTTTGTGGTTTTATAAATTTATGCAACTTAGTATAGAACAATTATTTGAAAATTTCCAACCTCAAAAATCCGTTTTTTGGCCTAGCATTAAAAAATTGCTTTGATTGAGCAATGTGAATTTGAATTGAGCAATTTTTATATCTATTTATTTCCAGGTAATTATTTCCATCTGCAGAGGAAATGAAGAAGAATTTTTCGCCTTAATTATTTTTTTGTCCTATTTGGCCATTTTTTCCACGATTTTTCTCGTGAATTATGTAATGCGACTGGTTTTCTTCGCAATTCTCAAAGACGAAGTTGTCAAATGCAAAATTAATAAAATCAGCCATTAAGTTTGTTTTAGTTTTTTTTATAAAATCAGAATTTGTTCGCCAAATTAGGGACAATTTTTAGGAAAAGAAGGAAACTCTTTGGATTGAGAGATCATAGACAGTTAGAGGCAAAAAAAGCTGAAAAATACTGTGTTAGGTCCATATATAAGGGGAGAAATTAGAATCACGTTCCAGTGTTCATCCAACACATATATAACAAACCATTAATCCAATGCTCCCAACTCGCTTTCCTTTTAAAATTTCGCCTTTTTGTTGTGCCTTGAGGCCGACGGAGAAATTTTGAGAATTTGGACTAGTATCTTAATAAAATTTCATGTTCAAGATATTTTATTGAAGAAAATCCATTGTGTGTTGTGCCGGCAGTCCCGACAGGTGCGCCGGAGAAAATTTTGAAAATTTGGTCTTTTCCTTATTGGTCATTTTTGCATAAAATTTACTAAAATCCAAAAAAAAAGTACAAAAGGATTACCCCTGGTCCTAAAAGTACAAATCTTTTAAAAAAAAAGTACATTTGAAAGCCCTGCATTAATCCGATAGCCTGTATTTTCCAGAAAGTTTTTATCTGATTAAAAAATATATATATTATTCACAAAATATCTGGCTATATATCCCATAATTTTTCGCTAGTATGTCCCTTATACGCTTGTTCAACCTTCTGCTGCTAGTGGCATTGATCAGTTTAAGTGCCGTGGCTCTCACATCTGCGGATGAGCATGAGCATGGTGCTGATGGATCAGGTACTATAGCTATAGATCCAGGGATTGGAACCAATTCCGAAATTTGGGATTCGACCCGGGAATTTTGGACCAGGGAATATGGAAAAAGGTCATATTATTGGGATCGGAAATTGGGAAATAGGAAGATGATTCAGGGAATTGGGACAGAGACCTAAGATTGCTCTAGAATTTTTTGGAATTTTTTTTTATATTGAACAAATAATACCTAATTTTTGGGGGGGAATTTAATCCAACACTTTCAGTCCTTCCAACTCCTGGATGCGCAGCAGGATGGAGCGAATTTGGGAATCACTGCTACAAGGTTGAGATGATTGTTTGGTGCTGGGTCTTTTAAAAAAGGCCCAATTCGGCCAGTCTGGCCTAAAACTTTTTTGTTAGACTTGTTAGACAGAAAGTATAGAAGACAAAATTGTTCAGAATTTTATGCTGATTTGAATGGTATTTTTTATTTTTTCGAAATTCGGCCAAAAAGTTCAAAATATCTCTAAAAACCGTATTTTTCGGTATTTTGGGAAAATTTCGAATTGGCCGAATTTCGAAAAATAAAAAATACCAGGCGATAGAGAATAAAATTGTGCACATTTTTGCTTTTTATACTTTTTGTCTAACAAGTCTTACAAAAAAATTTAGGCCAGACTGACCGAATTGGCCCTTTTTTTAACGTCCTAGCACCGGTGCTATGTCGTTACAAAAAAATATCAAAATGGGCGTTACAAAAAAAAATCAAAACTCAATATGTCCTTTAAAAACTTTTTTGTAAGACCTGTTAGACCAAAAGTATAAAAGACAAAGATGTGCAGAATTTTATGCTCTATCTGATGGTATAAAAAATTTTACGAATTTCGAACAAAAAATGTCGAAAAAGGTCGAAAATATCGAAAATATGGTTTTTCTACCCTTTTCGACTTTTTTGTTCGAAATTTGGAAAAAATTTTATACCAGTAGATAAAGCATAAAATTCTGCAAATCTTTGCTTTTTATACTTTTGGTCTAACAGGTCTAACAAAAAAGTTTTTAAAGGACATATTGAGTTTTGATATTTTTTTTGTAACGACTCAGAACCCTAGCACCGATTGTTTAGTGTAGCATTGAAGGGGTAAAATCAGGGTTTAAGGTTATCATCCCTGATGAGAAAGGCTACACTTGGGATGAAGCAAAGAAGGCGTGCGAATCCCAGGAAGAAGATGGATGCAAACTGGCTTCGATTCACAGCGACGCGGAAAATATTTACATTGCAGGTGGGCAAATTTGTTGGCCTAACTTGCAGTTAGAGGAGCTATTTAGTAGAACGCTCGGTGTTCGAAACTCTCGGTTTCGAATTTGAGTCGAGAAAAGTTTAGGGCTTTTTAGGTTTCGGTGTTGAGCTTCGGTTTCGGGTTTTGGTTTCGAATTTTCAGGTTTCGAACCGCCCCACTATTTAGAGATGGTTGTGAAAACAGGTACCTAAATCTATATTAGACTTTTAGAGACAGGAAATTTAGGAAAAGAATACTCCCGAGTCGTGCAGTTTTAATAATGACCCCCGTTTGGATAATAATTTCTCAAGTCAGAAAAACCCAGTTCGCTTTTTTATGAATTTCCAAGTGGCTACCACCACATAGAAAGAGTTTAAGTGAGATCACGTCATATCAATTTTTTGAAAAATCGATAAATATGACTAAAATTCCTTAGAGAAATACAAGATATACAACATATCTGATTTCATATTTAATCATTTTGAGTATTTTAATTTTTTGACATGGCATGATACCGTATTTCCTGTATTAAGTCCCCCCCTGCAATTAGTCCCCCCTGCAATAGACCCCCCCTCTGGAGGGGGGTTGAAAAATAAATCCCCCCCTGCATTAGGACCCCCGGGGGTACTAGTCAAAAATTTGATTTTTTTATATGTAGATAAAAAAATTTTCTATATTCAATTGATTTCCTCGGCAATTTCAATTTCACGCGCTTCAATACGAGCATTTTACATCTTGGTAAAATTTTAGGGTTTATTTTGGTTCAAGACCTCATTTTTAGGGGTGTATTTTGGTTCAGAACCTCGTTTTAAGGGGTGTATTTTGATCCAAAACCTCATTTTAAGGGGTGTATTTTGATCCAAGACCTCATTTTTAAGGGTGTATTTTGATCCAAGACCTCATTTATAGGGGTGTATTTTGATAATCTACCGAAAATAATATTCCCCAAATAAGATATATGTTGAATATAAATTTTTTTGGTTCGCAAATGAATAAAAAAAAATTAGTTTTTGTTGTCTGATAAAAAATAGTTATGAAAAAAAATTAATTTAGTCAAATGGGAATTGAACCCAAAAGAAGGAGACAGTAGTCTGCAGCAGGGTTGCGACGGGTAACCCGAAACCCGTTACCCGAAACCCGAAACCCGGCTTTTTTTCCGACCCGAAACCCGAAACCCGACCCGACGATTTTTGGCCCAACCCGAACCGAAACCCGACTTTTGCGAGTGAAAAATTATTATTTTTTATTAAATGGTAGATAGTATCATATTCAATTTTATTGATTTTTGGCATTATGTATGCGATGAAGCACTTTTTTTATTTATTAAAAGCATAAACTCAATAATTCCATTTCCCATACTCACCGATATGATAAATTAATTATATGTTGATTTTGAATAAAAATTATTATTTTTGCTTAATTTACATTTTTCTTTTTAGCATGACTGATATAGATTCAATTTGGCATTATTTTGTGAAGGCAGGAGAGTTCGTCAAATGCAAAAATTGTGATCACAGCGTCAAACAAGATTCAACAAAATCGACTGGAAATCTCATCCGACATTTGAATGCCAAACATCCTGATCTGGAAAAACAGCGCCAAAAAGAAATCGAGAGAAAGAAGAAATTAAAAGATCGAGCCATTGCTTCGATACCAAAAATAACAACTTTTGCTTCTTCGGCGCCATGTTCGAGTCAAGGGTCAGAAACTGGTGAAGGTGAGCAGGTTCCAGAGAAAAGAATGAGATTTGCCTCCGGAGGCAATCAAAATCCAACCATTGTTGAGTCTTTTAGTAAGTTTAGGAATAAAAAAAATACAAATATTATTTCTTTTTACAACACAATGGCGTCCCGAGGGGTCTAAAAGTAAAAAATTAGATCGATTAATTACGGAAATGATGGCTGTCGATATCATGCCATTGCGGACCATTGAGAAACCCGGTTTTCAAAGATTAATTGCATTTTTGGCTCCTCAATATAAGCTTAAGTATTTTCGCTTTAATTTCGTGAATTTTTATTAAATTTAGGAGTCGAAAATTTTACACAAACAGCGAGTTAAATAATGCTTTTGATCAGTTATATGAGCATGTAAAATCTGACTTAACAGCCCAAAATAATATATCAATTACCACTGATATTTGGACATCAGAAAACGGTGGACTTTCGATAATATCGGCAACGGCGCATTTTATAAGGTACAAGAAAGAATTATTCATTCTTTATTTTTTTAATATTTAAGATTCAACTCTTTGATAAATGAATTTGAGCCTTTTATGGTCGTAGCGGCTGCATCAAAAATCAAAGGGTCGCATACCGGAATTACCATTTGCAATGCCCTCGAAACATCATTATCACGAATTGGCATTACAAGAGACAAAATCCATCTTGTAATGCGCGACGCACAATCATCAATGCGTTTGGGTGTCAATTTGTATGGAGTTGAATCAATCGATTGTTTCTTACATAAAATTCAATTGGTTGGTTTCATTTATTTTTTTTTTGGAATTTATGTTTTTAGGCGGTCAAGGACGGATTAAGCAATTATAGTGACTTTGCAAAAATAATCGAAAAAATCAAAAATGTTGTCCGTAAAGTGCGAAAGTCGAGTGTTCAAAGGGAATATTTGAAAACACTCCAATCACACTTAGACTTGCCTGATCATGTGTTGATAAAGGTCAATTTACAGTAAAAAAATAAAATTTAATTTTATAAATTTAAAAAAAAATTTTAGCACGTCGATGTTCGTTGGAACAGCACTTATTTAATGTGTAAAAGATTTTATGAAAATAAGGAGGCTATTATTCTTTTTACCGAACGTGATTTCTCTGGCAAAACAATGGAAGGATTTAGTGGTTAGTATGTAATAATTCCGACGCATAACATTATATTTAGAAGTAGAATGGGAAAAAATCGACTCAGTGATTCGTACATTGGAGCCGATTTTTTTTATCACCAAGGAATTGGAGAAAAGACGCATTACAATTTCTTCAATTATACCGGTTTTTCACAGCCTTATGAATAAATTGAGAAAATCGGATGATTTAATGGCCCAAAAGATAGCAACTGGCCTCGATTCGAGAATGGCGGATTGGGACACAAAAAAGTTATAACTATTAAAAATCTATTTTTTTTTTGTTTTTTAGAAAACTCATCATTCCTACCATTTTGGATCCAAATTTCAAAATGCAGTTTCTGAATAAGGATTTTTTTTTCTGAATAAGGATGATGGACGAAATGTGTGAATTTGAATTTGGTTCTGCTGATATTGACACCATAGGTCAAGACGCAGAACAAAATGAAGGCCCACAAAATAGTCAAATTTCGGATCTTTTTGATGAATTCATTAAGGTATTTTTTGTGTGATTTTTATGCATCATAATTAAAATTATTATAATATTAAAGGATAATGAAAACGATGAAGTTTTCTTGGCAAATTCTGGTGAAATTGATTTGGCCAAACAAGAATTGGATATTTATCTAACCGAACCTCGTGCCAAAATTGATTCTTTTTACTTTTGGACAAAAAATGCTGAGCGGTGGCCAAAACTTTTTAAATTGTTCAGGAAGTATAATTCGGCACCAGTTGGATCTCAAGAATCCGAGCGTCTTTTTTCGACCGCTGGAACAATCTTAACAAAATTGCGGACTCGATTGACAGCCGATAATCTGGAAAAGCTCCTTTTTTTGCATCACAATCTCCCTTTATATGATTACAATTATTGATTTTCATTGGTTTTTTCGATTTTTTTTTGGATTTTTTTGGATATCAGAATTTTGCGATAAATTTATTACCCGAAACCCGTTACCCGAAACCCGGCTTTTTTTTTGACCCGAAACCCGAAACCCGACCCGAGGATTTTTTGGCCGACCCGACCCGAAACCCGACCCGAAAATTTTGCCGACCCGTCGCAACCCTGGTCTGCAGCACTATCCTCTAGGCTATTCGTGCAGATATGAGTATGGATGACATTTCTGTGCTGATTGCTATGCAAATTTTCTCCTTCAAAAAATTTTCCCTCTCAAAAAATGGAGTCGAAAAATAGTACCCCCCTCTTCACGACTGAGGTTGAAATACAAATCCCCCCCTGCAATTAGTCCCCCCTCTGGAGGGGGGTTGAAAAATAAATCCCCCGGGGGGGTCTAATACAGGAAATACGGTATCTCTACGCTCTTAAATACAAGAATTGAAATTTTCTGAATGAGAAATTTTATTTTTTTTTTTAGAGGAAACATTTGCACCCCATTTCACTACGTTTGCGCCCTCCTCATTTTGTTTTTAGAGGAAACATTTGAACCCCATTTCACTACGTTTGCGCCCTCCTCATTTTGTTTTTGCCATTTTTTTATAAAAAATTTCAGTTCTTTGGGTGCGCCGACGGCCCCGATAGGGGCTGCCAACGAAAATTTTGAGAATTATTGGCTCGTTTCTTTTGAAATTGGTCATTTGGAGGGGAGGGGAGGGGGGGGGTCATAAAGAAATAGGACGTCGTCCGTGCGCCCATAGAGGTTTTTTCTGGAAAACACTTTTCTTTAAAAATTGATAATTTTCTCTCTTTTTCTTCCTTACCGCGCACCCATCTTTCCCTCATTCCAGCGCATCCGCATCCCCTCTTCCCTCACGCACAGCTCCAGCACCACACTCCCCCTCTCCCCCCCCCACTTATATCCAGTTTGCGCGCGCGGTGGAGGGGGTTTATCTGCTATACCCCTTGTCGACCTATGTCTTCAGTATTACTGTTTATTCGTGTTTAGGCCTTCTGAAAAAGTTGGGAGACAAGAAACGCGGTTGTTGGATCGGCATGCGGCTGGAGCGTGATGATGCCAAGGAAGTGAAGGGATGCAGCTGGTCCGATGGGACGGCAGTGGACTGGGCGGACCCTACCAAGATGGCGGACAAGTGCAGGGGGTCCATGGTCACGGATGGAGGAGACTGCAAGGTAATGAATGCTATTCGAGAGTCTCGAGTCTCAGGAAAATTTGGGTCTTGAATACCATTACTGTATTACCTCTAATAAGTCCCCAGCTCCCTTTAAGAGCCCATCTACCCTCCAATAGACCCCCACTCTCCAGAGGGGACCCTCCATTAAGACCCCATGGGGACTTACTAAATTAAAATTTTTATAAAAGATTATAAAGAAAAACGATGTAAAAGATTGTTTAAGTGTCGAAACTTTTTTTGGCGCAATGTTTTCCTCATCGGAAGAAGAAGAATAATCGACCAAATTCAAATTCATTTTTTATTTTCGCTAAAAATATGTACATATAAAAATAGAATTAAGACAGGTCTGCATTGATTATTATGCAAGGTGCTAGCGCGTTTCGTAAAACGTGCCGTTTATTCGCGTTTTGTAAAACATGCCGTTAATTTGAATTCCCGCCAAATTTTGGCGTTTCATATTATTATAAATTACTCTATTTCTTTTCTCATTATATTTTCGCGGCGTAGTGACAGAATGGGCTCTTATATAGTTTACCCCACATGAATTCAAAAATAGAAATTCTATTTTTTTTAATTCATCAAAAACGACTTCCCTGGGGTAACTTTAGGCGCTGAATCCGATTCTGACGTCCATTTTGACGTAATGCGTCATCTGACGTCACCTTTTATAAAAAAATATTATTTTTTTAAAATTCATGTGGGGTAAACTATATAAGAGCCACAGAATGTCCCCTCGCAGAATGTCCCCTCGCAGAATGTCCCCAAACCCCAAACTGACAAAAAAATGTCCCCATGTACAAAAACTTTTTTGTTAGACCAGTTAGACCAAAAGTATAAAAGATAAAGTTGTGCAGAATTTCATGCTCTATCTTCTGGTATAAATTATTTTTCGAATTTCGAACAAAAATGTCGAAATTTTCCCGAAATACCGAAAAATGCGGTTTTTAGGGAATATTTCGACATTTTTGTTCGAAATTCGAAAAACTAAATATATCAGAAGATAGAGCATGAAATTCTGCACAACTTTGTCTTTTATACTTTTGGTCTAACTGGTCTAACAAAAAAGTTTTTGTACATGGGGACATTTTTTTGTCAGTTTGGGGACGTTCTGCGAGGGGACATTCTGCGATGACCCCATTTTCGCGTTGTTCTCTAGCGTTTGTTTTTTTACGATCAACTTCAAAACACCGAATTTCCTCAAATCAAACACCGCAAAGCGCATTATGCAGAGTTCTGCCAGTAAACGCTGGCGATTTTTTACTGACCTCTTGACAATAAAATCATGTGGCGCGCCAAATATTCCAAAAAATCCTAATGCCTTTAAAATCGTGTTTTTTCCGAAAAAATTAAGCATACGATTTTTTACAAAGTTTGAAATATACGACCCTAAAAACACTGCATTTTTAATCCTTATTCAATTCATCGGTGACTCAAGATGAGGAGTTCATCGTGATTGGCTTCTATACATAGCTCTCCGTTCACTGTGAGGTTCATCATTCGGCAACCCATTCTCCATGGTCAATTCTACCGACCCAAATACCTCCCCCCCATTTGTAACTTCTTTGGCTATAATAAATATTCAATATTTAATGAAATTGAGTGTGTAACAAAAAAATGATTTGATGATCGACCACCGTCCATTTGTAAATTTAATGCCCTAAGGAGGGCAGTTTGGGGGGCTCAATTGCACTTTAGGCGCCCATAACTATTTTAAGCGCCCATAACTATTTTAGGCGCCCATAACTACTTTAGGCGCCCATAAAAACTTTTAGGCGCCCATAACTATTTTAAGCGCCCATAAATACTTTTAGGCGCCCATAAATCATTTATTCATAGAAATGCTAACCTATCAATAAAAAAACATAATCGAACAATATCACATGAAATAATTCAAAAAGAAGAATCGTAATAAATGCGTTCATTTTACCTTTTAACGCTGACGACAAAAAATTTTCCCTGCAAAATCATCAAAAACGACTTCCCGAGGGTAATTTTTGACGCCGAACCCGATTCTGACATTCATTTTAAATTTTGTATGCGATATCCCCTCTCGGCTATGCGCATATTCGTTTGCGGGTTCTACATGCGGCATCCCAGCTGTGCATACTTTATGGTGGCAATATACCATATTACGATTTAGTCATTGACGGGATGCCGCATGTAGAACACGCAAATGAATATTTATATAGCCGGGGTGCCGCATTACAGAATTCAAAATGGCAACATCTAAAATTATTCTTGATAAAGTCGTTTTTGCATTATTTTACGAAATTATTATTTTTTAAAAAATAGGGAAAAATATTATCATTTTCAAATTTTTGTTTTGTTATGGGCGCTTAAAATAGTTATGGGCGCCTAAAAGTTTTTATGGGCGCATAAAATATTTATGGGCGCCTAAAAGTTTTTATGGGCGCTTAAAATACTTATGGGCGCATAAAATATTTATGGGCGCTTAAAATAGTTATGGGCGCCTAAAGTGCAATTGAGCCGTTTGGGGTAGATATAATATTAAGAAATGATGAAAAAGTATGATATGAATAGATGTAATCATTATTATTCATTAAAAATGCATTTAAACAGTTCCTTCTCTCCTGCTGCATTCGCCCTTTTTCAAAGTTCGCAGCCTTCTCCATTGGTTCATCTAAAATATATTAATAAAATTAGGCTGTCGTGCGTTGTGTCCTATTCTTCTATTCATAGACAACAAGCAGATAAAATTTTCGGGGGAGGGGCGACCCATGTCGGGGTGGGAGGGGGGAGGGGTGGGTGACCGATTTCGAAAAACGTCAGTTGATAATTTTTAGATAGAATAGAAAGGATGCCGGTAAAATTTTTGGAAATTTGGATGAAATCAAAAGGTGACTCTTTGAAAATTTATCGGACTTGGCAATTCGGGGGGAGGGGGGGGGGAGAGCCCTCCTCTGTCTACGCCCTTGGTGATTCGGTGGGTACGTGAACCTCCCCATGGCCCTTATAAAAATCTTTTTCGACGATATTTGAGAAAATTTTGAACAATAAACCTGAAAAGCTACTGCTGACGGTTGCGCATTCGGCTTGTTCGGAATCACCGCCAATCTCATGCGTGCGAAAGCCGTGGGTAGAAAAAATATTCGCTTTCGCTATGTTCTAATTCCCATTATTGGTAATGCTGGAATGGAAGCCTGAAAGATAGAAAAAAAGAAAGTATTAAAGTATTATTACAGAAAGGGACAAGGGCTATATGAAAGATTAAGTCTTGTCCAAATTTTTCATGAATTTTTTTTAGAAAATTATTCTGATGCATAGTAAAGTAATAGTAATATGTCTGAAAGTTTTTTGCCGCTTTTTTCCAAAAGTTGTTGTTTTAATTGCGAGTCCTTTTGGATATGAAACATACAAACATTGATCGTCTTTCAGATAGCGATGAGGGGAGCAACGAGTTGATTTTTTTTTGTATGTAATTCTTATAATTCATTTTAAAATGGTAAAATTTATTTTCAGAAAATTCCACTAGGTATCAGAAAAGGCTGTAAGGACCAGCACCAGCAATTGTTGAATGTTCTGTCATTTTTTATATCTATTCAAAACGCCAAAACGACGGGAATTCAAATTAACGGCATATTTTACAAAACGCGAATAAACGGCATGTTTTACGGAACGCTTCAACCCCTTATGCAAGTTTTCTCTTTATTCAAATTTTCTATCACCGCGAAAACATTTCGCGTCTACTTTATCATCCAAAAATAGTGCCCCCTACCTTATCGCTGAGGTTGAAAGATAAGTCCCCACCTCCCATTAAGAGCCCACCCTCCAATAGACCCCCATTCTCCAGAGGTGTTGAAAAATAACGGTGCTGAGCCGTTAAAAAAACCGCCACGAGGGGCGTTAAAAAAAACCGCCACGAGCTATAGTCTGTACGAAAACTTTTTTGTTAGACTTGTTAGACAAAAAGTATAAAAGGCAAAATTGTTCAGAATTTTATGCTGATTCGAATGGTATAAAAAATTTTCCGAAATTCTAACAAAAAATTCGATTTTTCCCCGAAATACCGAAAAATACGGTTTTTAGGGGATATTTCGAACTTTTTGTTAGAATTTCGGGAAATTTTTTATACCATTCGAATCAGTATAAAATTCTGAACAATTTTGCCTTTTATACTTTTTGTCTAACAAGTCTAACAAAAAAGTTTTCGTACAGACTATAGTTCGTGGCGGTTTTTTTAACGCCCCTCGGGGCGGTTTTTAGAGGTAACGACCTAGCACCAAAAATAACACCCCATGGGGTCCTAATAGAATTTTTACGGTACTTCAAGTTGCCATGGCTGTACGGGGAGCCGCACAAGAGAGGGGAGGGCAAGTGTGTACATTGTACGGGGCTGGATTACACGTACACACCCGGAACATGGAGCACCCTGGACTGCGCCCGCCAGGACACCGAGAAAGGCGACGGGATGGGCGCAATCTGCAAGGCGCCGAAGCGTGCGCTTGCATGATGGTCACTGATGACAATCATGAACAGCCTGATATTGATGGTGATGATATTGATGGATATAAAATATTAGATACAATCAAAATACTAATTAGATTTTAAAGATCCCGCTCTTCGCATTTTTTTACTTTATTAAAAAAAAGAATTTAGGTATGCATATATAGTTTTTTGACCCAAAAGATTGGCACTTGTATGTTCGCAACATATAAGTTGTGCACTACATGTTTCTGGTTGAGAAATTGTTCAAACAATTTATCTTTAAGGCTAACCACCTTAAATCCGTACTTATTGGCAATGCCGTACTTGAATATTGCCGGTTTCTTTGGTTTCGCCCCCAGAAACTTTAACACTGATTTTTGAGTAAAATAAAATATCAGAATAAAAAACTTTAGGTAAAAAAGTTTAATGAATCGATATGCTATCATGATGCTATTACATAACAGGCATTTTTGGAGGTTTTCGGTGGTGCATGCCAGAGAAACAAAAGCCAGAAACGTCCACTTCGGATCCATTATTTGTCGTTGGGTCCAATTATTGGACCTTTAAAAAATCAAAAATTTCAAATTTTTCTTCGGCAATCACTTTCCGAATTTCTGAATTTTAAAGTTTATGCATATTAAATGGATGAAAATAAAAAGTGGCAAGCTGAAAATTATTTTATTTTACAATTGCTCAATTAAATCATTGGCTATGTGATCAATGGATCCAATTGATCAATACGATGGTGTTGAAGCATCTAGCTTTTACTCATCCTCCTCATCAGATTCCGGTGGGAAAAGTTTTTCGTAACGGGCCATGAACTCTTCCGCAGCACTGTGCCCCAGCTGATTGTATTCTTCCATGTTCGTCTTGAACAGTTTGTCTTTAAAGTCCGAGACCCTCAACTTGCGCAGCACATATTTCTGAAGCGAGAAATGCGTTCTTTTGGTTTTTATAAAAATAATAACAAATTGGGATTTATAGATTATAACCTATTTTTGTTTCCAGTTCATCTCTCTGAATTATTTTGGGCAAAATTTCTTCATAAAACACAATAAAACTGAGACCTTTGTGATCAGGACCACTCTGCCCACCGTTCCCCCATCCCGTGGATCCGAACACCCCGCCCCTTGTCGATCATTGGATGGGTTTTTTGGAGGGGTGGACCCAAAACACCTCGGGAGTTCCCTCCCCTCCTTCCCTTTGATCAGTCTAATCTTCGGGTGAGAATCCGGATCAACCCCCCCCCNCCCCCCCCCTCTCCCCTCGGGGGCGATTGCCCTACAACCGATCCTCTCAAGTGACCATCTTTGGTCATGTCCCGAGAAGACGGATTGTCTCCAAAATGTTGTACCCCCGGAATAAACAACTGTTAAATATTTAGGGTTGGGAATTGGGCGTGTAGAACATGCCCCGAGGGTTCAGATCGGGGTTACTGGGTGTTTTGGAGTGTCCCTATGTCCCTAAATATCAAAACCATGAAAATTTAGGGGTGGAGGGATTAGCACCTATTTGGAGTTATAACCCTAAAATTATTATATTTGGGTTTTTACACCTATAAATCTCATCCCTAATAAATTAAACCACCTTCAGAGCAGTGTACCCGTAGTTGTCGGCAATACGGTACTTGAACAGTGCTGGTTTCTTGCTTTTATCCGTCAGAAACTCCAGACATTTACCCTCAACATCGGTCATCAGAAATTGATTGGCTAGATGCAGGACACCTTCGATGCATTCGTCTGAAAATTAGGGTTTAGTGTGATCGGGATCCCGGTTGATTTTCGAGATCGGGATTTTCGGGAGTCGATCGTAATTTCCTGATCCCTATTATCCCGAAATCGAATCCCCAGTTAACTTTCAGGATTTAGTTAAGAAAAAATCGAATTATCAATTCAAAGGACTATAAATGGGAGAAGATGATAGGCAATAAATTAAAAAATTAAAATTGGTGTATGAAATGGAAAATTTCAAAAATATTTGGAATCCTTCGATTTCTCAAGGAAATTTTATTCTCAAAAAATTTCGCGATCCCGGTCGCGTTTGAAAAATAAGAAATTTGTGATCACGGCTTCGGGATTTGCTGTTTCGGGATTTAAATCCCGATCCCGAAGCATCGTGATCCCGGTCCTGAAATATCTTGCCTGACCAAACGAAATACAGTTAAATCCTACCATCCAATGGTTTGTTTTCTGGGTACATTGTCGCTAACATGCGCTTAAAGTGCTCCACGGTGGCCGGCTCTTCGATCTCCAGCTTGTACTCGCCACTTTGCCCCTCATCGAATTGCGCATTGTAAAATAACGAGTGGAAGTAAGGGGAATGCATGGCCAATTGCTAAAAATGGCGCAATGTTAAAAATGGTCTATAAAATGCTTACATGTTTGTTGATGAGCACCCTTTCTCCATTCACTAGGATGATAACCGTCTTCGGTAACTCCCTGTGAAATAGATGGAATATCAAAAAATAAATTGCAACACTAGTTCAGGTCATGTTAAAAACACTTTTTAACTGATTTCCATTGTTAAACAACATTTGAGGCTATAACCTAGAAAAATATTTTTTTTATTAAAAAATAGAGCGAAAATTTTTTTCTACATAATGAGCCTATGCCCGCACGAATTCGACAACTTTTATTTAAATTATGGGGCCAATATAATGATTTTGACCAAATTGAATATTTTGGCCAAAACATTTTTCACAGTGGACCAAATTGGAGCTCGTGTTTTATAACTATTTTTTGCTCCATTTTCTGAGAGTTATAAATTACAATGAATGGGTCGCACAAATGTCGCACACCATTTATACAAGCCATACAGAAAATGTAATGTGCAAAAAAAATATTATTTTCTACTCTAAAACTCACATGACACCG
The DNA here is from genome assembly GCA_001026735.1 of Rotylenchulus reniformis. Classification (NCBI taxonomy): domain Eukaryota; kingdom Metazoa; phylum Nematoda; class Chromadorea; order Rhabditida; family Hoplolaimidae; genus Rotylenchulus; species Rotylenchulus reniformis. The sequence continues at coordinate 11,123 of LDKF01000150.1, read as the reverse complement.
ACGGGCGAGTCTACCGAGATTTCCGCAATCAGCTCTAGCGTATCATTTTGCACGTTGTAAAAGCCCCTCCTTGGATCCAATAAATATTAAATTCAAAAAAAAAGTCATTTTTGCCGTAAATATTCAATACGCACATCGAAGTACAACGGTACTTCCCACTCCAGGGATGACTCATAGTAGTTAGTGGCAGGCAAAAGTAAACAAAAAATTTCGGGTCGCAAATCCGTTACCCTTCGGCCCCCGCCACCCCGGCATGTAGTTTGTGCCCCCTCCCCTCCATCCCTCTCTACCCCTTTCTCTGCTTCTTTTCCTCTCTTCTTAAGTTCATCCCTCCCTTACTGTCTCTTCTTTTTACTTCTTCTTTTTCCCTACTTCTCGCTGCTGAAAGTTAACAACCAATCAGTGTGCGTTTCTCTCTTTCTCTCGCCTTTTATTGTTATTATCCATTCATTATATATTGTGCTCTCTTTCTTTCGCCTCACCCTAAAAGGTTAGACCACACGCGCATAATAAAAAAATAATAAACAACAGAAAATGGTCTTTTGAGCACAGAAATGAGAGCAATTTCTGGAAGTTCCAGATTTCATCACACTTGTTTGATCAATCATTTCCTCATGTGCCCCATTAATCATTCTCTCCTCCCCCTGCATACATCGGTGCATTTGACCTATTTTTGGGCCATTGTTTATTGATATTGAAAGTTTCGAAACTTGTTTTGGTCAAAGAAGAAATAGCCATTAATCATTCTGATCTCGATTCCTATGATTTGACATTTCCACCACCATTAATCATTCCATTCCATACCTTCGATAAGCCAAAAATTTAGGATAAATCCACCTAAATAATTTATATTTTTTCTTTAAAAATATAATAATAAGACCAATGACAGTTTAATTATTTTGAATATTTCATTTTAGTCAATTTTAAAATTATAAAATCACCATCATCCATCCATCCATCCATCCATTCATTTTGAAAATGAATTTTGAGAACCTCATTGTTGACATCGAGGCCAACGGCGCCGCCGGCGGTGAGCACAACGAGAGCAACAACAACGGGACCGATGCCCCGGCTCCCCTCCCCATCACCACCACCACCAACAACAATAACAACAACAACAACAACAATGCTCATGACGGCACGGCCGAGCGTGCAGCAGCGGTGGTGGCGGTGGATGCGGTTGCCGGAGGTGGTCGGCGCTTTGCGCGGCTCTGTTTGCGCGGTGAATTTTAATTTTTTTCTTAGAACTTCAAAGCTTTTTTTTTAATTTGGAATGAACTTTATGAGAAAATAAATTTCGATTGCAGAAAGGCACTTCATCATGTTGGTGCTGATCTTCTGCGTGCTGGCCGGGCAGTACGTCTTGTTTTTGCGGGTGTTCTCGGAGAGGGCTCCCAACTGAACGGGGCGAATGTTGCAGAAAGGCGCCGGAGGCGTGATCCATTCAATTCCCCCCACAATGGGGTCGATCTCTACATTTTTTTTTATTTTCACAAATTCATATATATTTTTTTTACAATATTTATTCATATTTATTTTTTGCATAATTTCATAATCCATTTTTTATCGTTTTTTTTATTTGGCACCCAAAAGTAACACAATGGGTTTCAAAACAAAAATGTCAGATTAAAAATGGATTTTTTATATGCCATGCATAAAATTTTGCTCATCAAACTTTTCTTTGGTGATTTCGCAAGAGGGCAATGGGGTGCGGGATAAGTGGGCGGGGAAACAATTGCTCATCAGTACACTCGACTCCGCCCAACCAATTCACTGCCACCCATTATTCATTTATATTTTCCCGACTTTAGTGTTTAATCGGATCATTCTCTTGTGAATGGCTGTTAACCAAGAGGATAAAAAAGCCTTAATTGATCGTATTTTACCAAAAAAAGTTAATATCTTAGCGCTATCATCGGGTATACAGATTCTCTCTGAACGCATAACTACCCCGAGGATATTGAAGTTTGACCAACCGGGCCGGTGTAAGGGTTGTAAGAGTCCTAATTTTGATGTGAAAGGTTGCATTGAAAAAAACGGGGTCTGGATTCTCTGCCCGAGAATAAAAGGAATTCCCTTCGTCCCGTTTGACATCATATACGATTTCCCTAATCATACAGTATTTCACCTTAAATCCTGGGGACAAATCTTTACCATTCCACACGATTCTGACAATCCTGAAGACGGTGATGATGATTCTACGAAGACACCCTCGTTACTATCGAAAACTGGATCAACTACAACAACCGGAGGCGGCCGCCGCCGCCCATCCAAAATCCCAAAAACATCAAACAATTCAAAGGGGGGAAATAGGAAGAATTTGGGTTCACCTCCAACAAATATTTCGGATGATGATGATGAAATCATATTTTTGGGAAAAAAACCGGCGGCCGGAGACACCATCGGAGCAATCACCAATTTGGCCGGTAATATAAAACAAGAAATTCAGGATTTCGATAATCCCGGGGAAGTACACGGTAAACACGGAGAGGGGATCGGGACCAATAAAGAAAGCATAGAAGGGGAAGAGGGGAGGGAACAAGGCAACGATGATGATGATGATGAGTTGGAAGATGGGGACCAAACAGAGAATGAGCAAATGGTGGAGGACGACGACGAAAAGGATGGCGGCCAACAACCAATTCTCGGCCCCTCGGACAATAATCGGAAGCGCTCTAGGGGAGGGTCATCATCAGCTGCTAGTGGGGAATGGGAGGAAGAGGGAGGGGAAGATGAGGACGAGTTGCTAATGAAAAAAGAAAGGAAAAAAGTGAAATTGGAAGATGAAATTGCTCGTATTTTCTGGGAACGGAAACAATTCTAATCAATGATCCTATTCATTTTGTATCTATCTATCCTTTAAAAAAATCATTATCTGTAATAAAAAAATAAATAATAATTTTCTATTATTATGATGGAATCAGCAGCTGAATTTGTTTTTTCGGAGGATGACCTTCGCTTTAAATTGCCTTTTGGAATGGTCCTTGCCGGGCCTTCGTCCAGTGGGAAAACTACGTTTCTAACCAAATTTCTTGCGGAAGCACAACATTTGATTATACCGGCACCTAGTTCCATACTATATTGCTATGGGGAGTATAATCCTAACGTTGCAGTGTTGCAAAAAATGGGCATCAATGTTTATTTTGGTGTTCCCACCGAGGAAGTTTTGCAACGCCAACNTAAGCCATTCGTTTTGGTCCTCGACGATTTGATGCTCTCCATAGAGGAACGATTTCTTTCCGAGCTATTCACCAAAAAGTCCCATCATCAGCAGTTTGCGGTCATTCTAGTCCTTCAGGACCTATTTGATAGAAAAGTTAGGGTTGCACGTCAGAATTCACAGTATTTGGTGTTGATGCGAGCACCCAATAGTGCGCTGGCAATTCGTAACATTGGTGTACAATTGTTCCCTAGACAACTGGATTTCTTTTTACAAAGTTATAAGGACGCAACAAGTAAAAAATACGGTTATTTAGTTCTGGATTTACACGCCGCTTCCAATCCCTTGCTCCAACTCCGTACCAACATTTTTGAAGAGGACGAAGAAAAGCTCATATACCTCCCAAAGAATGTCTCAATCTAGCAAGAAAAGGGGTTCAATAGAATTTAGCCCCCTGGTATGTAGCAACATAGCTTTCTTGAAAGCCTTGGCAAAAAACAAAATCTGATCGGAAGAAGCGCCAAATCCTCCGAAGGGCAACCACAGCCCAACTGCTGTGCATTGTAGAAATTTGCTTAAATCTTGTAAAAAATCGATTCCTGGGTCTTAGTGCGCGCCAAAAAACAAGGATTATACCCTATTTGGATTTTGTTCGAAGGATGAGTCGAGTACGGACGGAACACGGGGCGCGAAAAATGGTTCAAAAGGGCGAGGGTGTTGGCGCCGGTGTTTTTGCCGCCATTCTAGCACCAATCATTGTTGAATTTGCAAAAAACTTTCTCAAAGAACAATCACAACCATAATTTCTTTTTATTGTTTTTTTTTCATAATTTCATCAAATGAATAAATTTATCCTATTACCAATTGATATCTATAAGGGTCTGCTACAGGTATCCGAAAATATAGGTAATAATATTGAATTTGCGCGCCGGGAAGTGGAAAAGGCAAAAAATGAGCGGACCGATCCGAGCACTAAAAATATACACCTTAGCCAAGTGTTACGCCGATTTTTGCATCTGAAAAAGGAGCAAGAGGAAAAGCCAGTTCGAATAACAGATGTCACGCCTACGGTAGAAGGGCCGGCAGCAGCTAACTTCGGGGCCGCCCCCTCACCCCCTCAACAAATTCCTCGCCCTTTTCCTCCGGCTCCCCCCTCACCCTCTCCATTGCAACAAGTTACACCTTCGCCACAATTAAATTTGCCATTGCAACTGTTGCCTCCACCACAAGTTCCAGCAAATGAACCGGTCATAGTGCAGCAACAGGATTATGAACCTTCTCCCACTATTAGGCGTCCACGAACGAGAACGCAAAAGCGCACCGCTTCAGCCAAGCCCTATTTCAGAGGAGGGAAAAGAGCTATCGGACATCAAAGAAGAAAAACAACATTAGATATTGGCGGAAATGAAATTCAGCCAACAGAGGCTGCTTCAATCGAAGCACAACCTTCCCCCACCTTGCCACTTGGGAGCCGTGTACCGGCGGGACCATCTCCAAAAATCCGGCGACAGCCGGCCACTAAACCGCACAAACAGCCATCCGGTTCCCCATATTTTCGAAAGAGCGGCGGAAAGAAATCACTCGGGGTAAGAGAACCAATTGTGGAGGAGGAATCTGATTGGCTCTCCGAAGATGAAGATGATGAGGAAGCTGGACGACCTTCAACTTCTACACAGCAGCCATCTGCTGTTTCTGCTGATGCACAAAGCGCTGTTCAACGGCAATTGTATCGTTTATCGGAAGAAGAGCTCTTTGCAAAGCCAATAGGTGAATTAACTCGAGAGCAATTAGCTTGGCGCTACCACCGCTTCTTTAACCGGAATCCGGATAGATTTGGTGTCAGCGGAGACGTAATACTAAATGACCAAGGCCAACCTATACCAAAAAGTAGTCTGAATTTTTCGCTAATTTATATCATAGACCGTAGCGCCGGTAGGAATCCCCCCAACCAAAAACAGCCCCCGGGCACTAAATTTATTGAGAGACGTATAAACAGTGACACTGTTCTGAAATCTTGGATGAGTCTGAGGAGGAAGGGAACCAAAAGGAAGGCGGCAGAAAGTGAAGTTACAAAGAAGCCGCCTTTCCGACCAAAGATATGGAAGCCCAAATAGATCCGATTGAATTTTTCTCATTTTCTTTTTTTAGCTCTTATAGTCTAATAAATATTTTTCATTTTCATGAATGTTGGAAAGCAAAAAATTTTAGAGGGTATTTATCATGATCCCGGTTCAGCAGCCGGATTTTCGGGTGCCAATTCCTTGTTGACAGAAGCCCAAAAAGTTGATCCCGACATAACTAAACGGGACGTCGATTATTTCCTGGCCGGGGATCGTGTCTACACCCTTCATCGTCCCCGACGAATAAATTTTCCGCGGGCAAAAACCATCCCGGCCGGGTATCTGACGGATCTACAAGTTGATCTGGCCGATTTCCAAAAATTATCTAGGCATAATAGCGGGCATAAATATATGCTTTTGGGGGTATGCGTTTTATCAAAAAGGATATTTGCCGTCCCGGTTCACACTAAAACACCAAAAGATATGTACCCGGCATTTGAACAACTTTTTGCCCAAATGGACATGCTCCCTCACCGAATATTCTCGGATCGGGGCACAGAATTTGTGGGTGCAGTGATGAAACAATTCTTTCGGGAAAAGGAAATTGATAAATACGAGGCCACTAACTCAACAATAAAAGCATCTGTTGCTGAACGGGCAATTCGAACGGTTAAACAGCGCATATATAGGTATTTTAGTCAAAAACAAACGCTAAATTGGGTGGATATTTTGGCCAAAATTGTGAGTGCAATAAATCATTCTAAGAGTCGGGCATTAGGTGGCGGGTTACGGCCAATCGATGTGAATTTCACAAATGCAAATCGTATATGGGAGCTGAACTATGGATCAATTTTGAGGACAACCACTAAAAAAGGGAGGAACCAAAAAGCCAAATTCAAATTAAATGATCATGTGCGCATGAGCCGTGATAAAGGTGTCTTCGAAAAGGGTTATCTGCCAAACTATGGAGACGAAATTCTAGAAATTGATGCAATAAAAAAGGGTTCCTACAAAAATCCGGTACGTTATAAGGTCAGAGATGAACGGGGGGAAAAATTCCGAGGAAAATTCTATGAGCATGAGTTGACCGGGGTCCGAAAAGACGCAGAAACTTCGTATAGGATAGAGAAAGTTTATCGTAAACGAACAGATAAAGATGGAAAGAAACAACTATGTGTCAAATTCATAGGATATCCGGGAAGGGAATGGATCGATGAATCACAATTAGTATGACTTATATATTCATTCATATCTGTTCATTCATTTTTTTCATTTGCATAAAAATGTCTAATACTTTCTATCTGCATCTCCCCAGCAATATTAACGATTACCCGGACAATAAAACAAACAATTTCCGGTGTCATCTCCCCAAACCCATTGAATTTCATGGGGGGAATTGGGTTTGCGGTCTTCATAGCATAATTTTTCCTTACAGTTGGCCTACAATAGGTACACTCGATGTACAATGGTTGAAAATTTATTTTAACGACGAAAAAGGACAAGAAAAAAGTTTTCGCGCGCCCATTCCCCGCGGCACACATAAAACACCCGAGGATCTTACCTCCTTTCTCTCATCTTCGATATTAATAGAATCGGAAAAATATTTACCCAATAAGCAAAATTTCCGAAAAAGGCGCAATGTTTCGGGGGAGGATGCGCCGTTAACCGAAACTGTAGAAGAATTTTTTAATGCAAACGAGAATGATTATCGAACCGCAATAACCGGTGAAAGGGAGAAATATGAACAACTTATAAGGGAACTGGAAAATTTACGTAAAGATTACATAAATACAACAGATTCGATTAAAAAACAGCAAATTTACGATGNACCCCAAGCACCGGCGCCTGCAGCGCCTAAACCGCCCACACCCCAAGCACCGGCGCCCAAACCACCGGCACCTCAAGCACCGGCGCCAAAGCCAACGGCACCTCAAGCACCGGCGCCTGCAGCGCCTAAACCGCCGGCACCCCAAGCACCGGCGCCAAAGCCAACGGCACCCCAAGCACCGGCGCCAAAGCCAACGGCACCCCAAGCACCGGCGCCTGCAGCGCCTAAACCGCCCACACCCCAAGCACCGGCGCCCAAACCACCGGCACCACAGGCACCGGCGCCTGCAGCGCCTAAACCACCCACACCTCAAGCACCGGCGCCAAAGCCAACGGCACCCCAAGCACCGGCACCAAAGCCACCGGCACCAAAGCCACCGGCACCAAAGCCACCGGCACCTCAAGCACCGGCGCCTGCAGCGCCTAAACCACCCACACCCAAACCACCGGCACCACAAGAACCGGCACCAAAACCACCGGCGCCACAAGCACATAAACCATCGAAACAAATAGATAAAAACACCACAAACATCACACCCCCGGAACCAAAAATTTCTGAAGAAGAACCGGATAAAAATATTTTAGATAGTATATTTGGTAGCAAAAAGATAGAAGGGAGCGAGCAAAAAAGTCGCGCCGAGCAAATTAAAACATTTTTTGATCCGAATAAAAAGGATCAATCCGTATCATCCGATGATAGTTCCGCCCTAAAACCCATTGAAGATGATCCGGTAAATAAAATATTCGGGACGAAAGATGAACATGCTAGCAGAAGTGAAACATTAAAACAATTTTTCATTGGGGGGACTCCAAAAATTGATCCGGGTCAACAACAACAAACACCATCATTGAAAGCTGTTCAAGAGGCATTTTTTGACCCATCTCTAAATATATCAAATGAACAATTTCGAAAATTAGTTGGCTCTATTGAGTTTATCTACTTGAAAGAATTTGACAAATTTAAAGTGAATTTTACCGATCCACGAATTAGTCACATTTCACTTTCAGAGCAAATAGCATATGTGCTTGGGTTTGAAAACAATTCAAAAATAACAAACGGAGAAATGGTTAAATATGGCTGTGATTTGGCCGGTGGCTTCACTACTTTTGCAGTGTATTGCCGAGGTCTCACTGAAAATATTGTAATTGGAAATCAGCTTAGTTCCCTACTTAGAGTAGTTGCAGTTTCGGGCGGTGCTGGAAAACCCGGGGATACTATAGAAAAAATTTATGATTCGCCAATCTTTGTGAGAGTTCTACCCCGGGAGATCAATGAATTGCAGATTGAAATACGAACTCTTGACTCTCGACCGGTACCATTTCAATACGGAACAGTTTTAGTCATTCTCATTTTTCGTAAAATTGTAAATTTTTAATTGTCTTTTCATAATATTAATTATAAAAAATGGTCCATATTTTATTTGATACTACTACCGTAACTTATGATAATTTTTTACCCACGCAAAAAGGCGGGGGTGACGATAATGGTGGCGGCGGCGGTGGTGGTATAGAAGACGAAAATAAGTTCCCGGGGGAGAATCTATATTTTTTTAAAGGTTCCCCCTATCAGCGGGGATACGGTGGTCTGGTAACCAAAGGCGTATTTATGGTAGACATTGGCAACGCGGGGCCGGTATAGGTGACATTTTGCGCGGTCTCTGGCGAATTCTATTCCCGGTGCTCAAAAATATTGGACATAGCGTTGGACGGGAGGGAGTTTCGACAGGTGAACGAATTTTGAGCAAGATTTCGCAAGGCGAAAACCTCAAAGAGACAATTAAAAGCGAGGGAAAACGGGGCATTGATAATCTACTGGAAAAAGGGGGAATGCCCAAACAATTTGGCACCGGAAGACGGAGGAAAAAGCGACTCGCGCTGCTGCCAAAACATCAAATGCTAATAGGAAGAGAAGTTAGAAAACCCATCAAAAAAGATAAATCATTTTCACCAAAACCTAAAAGAATTAGATCCGATACATTTGGCTTTTATTAATTGTCTTTATATATTTTTTCCTTTTTTATTGTAATTTCCAATGACTTTCCATAAAATTGATAAAGACAGTCCCGACACGCTGCCCAGTAGTCTTGATTTATTCACGATACCGGCAACTAATGTTGCCATCTCTAGCTCAGAAATCAGACAATACCTTACCCTAAATGCGCTTACCGATCAACCTTATCGTTTCAAAATTTTTAGCAGCAACAGTTATCTTGACCTATCCCGATTCAACCTGCTTGCCGAATTTCGTATAAGAAAGGAGAATCTGGCCGGCCAGGTGGTAAACCTGGATCCCGGTGAAAATGTGGCCCCCGTTCAAATGATTTCTGCCTGTGCATGGAAGGACATAAAACTGTCCATAAACAACCGACAAATTTGGGATTCGAATTCCATGTATGCTTGGAAGGCATATCTGGACACGGAGCTGTCATTCCCCACTACGGTAAAGGATAGCTCACTGACCGCCGCCGGATATTACCGTGACCGTGACCTAGATCAGGAGGGGGGCGCCGGGTTCGATGCACGTAAAGCACTTTTCGCCAATAGCAAAGTGGCACAATTTGTCACAAAAATTGATTGTGATTTGCTTAATCAACCACGATTGTTGGTTCCTTTTTGTGAAGTAGACCTTGAACTAATACCCAACGACCCTAAATTTTCATTAATTGCCCCCGGCGCTTCGGATAATGTGCGCTACCATCTTGAAGTGATGGGACTCCGTCTGTTTGTGAAAACGGTACAGGTGACCGATGGCCTGGCGCTGAACATGGCCCGAAAACTAGAGCAACAGCCGGCCCGCTACCCAATCAGAAAATCAATGCTTAAAGCGGTGTTCATTAGTGAAAATCGATACCAAATTAATGCAAATTTATTCAATGACGTGATTCCCCGGAGAATAATTTTCGGTCTCGTCAGCAATAGTGACTATACCGGGAGCACCCGGACCAGCCCTTTCAAATTTAAGAACTTTGACCTAAGGGAATGTACAATTTTGGCCAATGGACACGCATATCCGGCAACCCCCTACACCTTGGACTATAGCAATGATCATTTTGTTCGAGCCTTTCATGATATGTTGGAGGGGGCGGGTTTGGCCGGTACTCTGGGAAGCAATGGGATCACGATGGATAAATTCAAAAATGGATGGTGCATATACGTGTTTAATCTGACAAATTCGATGGAAGATAATGGGGAGGTGTTCGACTTGATCAAAAATGGAAGCACAAGTATAGATCTGAAATTTTCGACTCCGATACCGGCCGGGAGGATAGTGTTGGTGGCCCTGGGTGAGGTCGATTCGCTGCTTATGGTAGATAATGGAAGAACGATAGCAACCGACACCACTCTATGATGATGGGGATGTGAAGAGGAGAGCCCCGCCCCCAAATTCATTGATCAGTGTTGTCCATTTGCTCATAACATTTCATTTGTTTTTTCGCTGATCTATAAAATCTAATCTCTTATAAAATGAATAAATATATATTCTTTTTATGTTTTTGGTCTTTTATTGATTCCCCGGGGGCTTATATCATATCNGGATAGTGTTGGTGGCCCTGGGTGAGGTCGATTCGCTGCTTATGGTAGATAATGGAAGAACGATAGCAACCGACACCACTCTATGATGATGGGGATGTGAAGAGGAGAGCCCCGCCCCCAAATTCATTGATCAGTGTTGTCCATTTGCTCATAACATTTCATTTGTTTTTTCGCTGATCTATAAAATCTAATCTCTTATAAAATGAATAAATATATATTCTTTTTATGTTTTTGGTCTTTTATTGATTCCCCGGGGGCTTATATCATATCATCGACGAGAGATGATGATGCCGATCAGTTTAATGTGTCAAAGGATTCCAATATTACTCAAGAAGCTGAAATGCTATTGAGTAACAGCAGTCCGCCCTCCCTGTACTGGATAGATCTGATGAATAGAATAAGTAACAGGAACGGTACGGGCATTATTCGTACAAAAAAGATGACATCGGAGGACTTTTATGCACCGGCAATTTTAGCTCTCTACAACGAAAGTAAATTTGCGCAGCAAGAGGAAGAATCTTTGGGGTTCACAATTTATCGTA